>JBBMOC010000086.1:0-51753 GCA_037975185.1 Centropyge bicolor
GCTTGCATGTACCTACAACCTATACGAGACCATGAGGCGCATACTGAAGAATGTACATTATGTATATTGTATATGGAGTGTATTACTGATCCATCATCATTTTAAGATGACTGTGACTTGGTAAAACCACAGTTCTTTACTGACTTTTCCACATTTATTTACTCATTCAGTTTTCATTTTATGTTCATCTGTCTGTCTTTTTGTTTAACTGCCGTCTTGTGAATCTGTTTAATTTGTCTGCCTGTCTGATCAGTTGCTTCTTTTAATGCCTGATCATCTTCTGTCTTCCCACATTGTGGCTCTTTGACTGAATATATTTAGCACATGAACTTCTTGGTGCTGACTGTTTTTTAGTATTTCTACTGCCAAGGGGAAAAATGTCTTGATGAATTGTGTAATTTCCATTCACTTTCACCTTGGGAAAACAGAAAGCACCGGGGAAATGAACACAAAGAAATATTGTTTCTTATGGCCTCGGTAAAAGCACTGTCACAACTTCTACTCAGACAATCAGACAATAATGCAAAACCTATAAAGAAAGTTCCCAGACTGTTTTTAATCCTGGAGGAGTGCTCATTTAGTTATTTCCTGTTGACTTGTTTTTGAAGAGTGGTCTTTATTTCTCCAAGATTAAAATTCAATGAGGAAAAAACCCAATGGAGTGTAATAAGAAAAACAAAAATAGCCCTGCATAGCCAGCCAGGAGGTATAGAACGCCATTTGTGTTTCATTATTTATGGTGAAGCTATACACTTTTTTCTTTCTTTTTTTTTTAAAGGCATGTCCTTCCCCCATGTTGCTGGGAAATATGCACTGCCTGTAGTGAAGTCGCCACGCTTCACTGCTTACTAAATCGACAATTCCCCCATAGCCAAGCATTGTTCTCAAGCACATCATGCCAGGGCCCATTTTGATGACATCATCACTGCTGTCACTCTCATTGTGGACCGACCCCTCTGGGTAAAAGGGTGTCACGGGCGGCTGCACACCCATATCTGCTCGTCCGCTGCCCGGCACAGAAGTATCCCCTATCAGAAGTCCCTGCAGCGTCGCTTTGCAGCAGCAGATTACACTTGATGACTTCATCTTAATCACATTCAGTTTAATTTTCTTTTATCACCACAGCGCCATGCCACGCTGGCTGCAAAGCATTCCACAAGTGGGTGCACACAAGCCTCTCAGAGCAGGAACACACACGTCGACATGTGCACGTTAGTCCGCTTTTGTTCAGTTTGAAGTAAAACTTCCTGCTCTAATTCTGCATGGTTAACACTGCTTTTAAATGGGAGAGACTTCTAATCGAACCAATAACTACAGAGTGTGATTTTCCTTGAAATGTATGGATAATCACACTCATTATAAAGACAAACAAACAAGGACTTCCTGACATTGAAAACAGCTCATTCACTCTTTAATGGCACTTTCATTTCAGTTCTATAGAATTCCTGAAATAAGTATTGGTACTGTGAAATTACAAAAATGTAAAAAAAAAAAAAGCTTAAGCTTTAAGTATTCACTGAATGACTTTTCTTCCTTTTTTGCTCACCTTTGCAGTAATTAATGCTAAGCAAATTTCATGAAGTGTTAGAGTTCAGAGTGTTAGAGAATAGTAATAAAAGAGCCAAAACAACAAAAATACATACAAAATATTGCCAAGTTTTTTTTTTTTTCCATATCCAACACAGGTGACACCAAACTCTATTACGCTCCCTTAAATTTTGTGGTGGAGTAACAATACCACATTGGAAATAAGTATTGCATTCAAGATATACTTTAAAGTATTACAGGTAAAAATACTAATGCTGAAAAAAAAATCACCTGTGAGTATTACCATGTTACATATTACATCAGTGGAGTATTATTACTGATTCAGCAATGTGCAACTGCTATTCAATTTCTATGATTTTACATGTGATCGGGCTGTTGAATCTACAAAAATGCATCATATTTTCTAAGCTCATCATATGTTTTGCACGAAAAAATATCAATTTATTCATTAAGTAAAACTGTCAGATAAAAATAAGGTGTAAAAAAGTATATTTCCATCAGAATTACAAAGTAGCATGAATCAATACTACTTAAATTAGACGCTTTTAAAGTTTGACCAAAATCCATTTTTTATCATTCTGGTGCTGGTGTTGTAAATTACAAAATGTGAATTTATACTATTTTATAACTAACAACATATTGATGAGTCTGCATTGATACGAATGTATTTTTGTGTGAATGTGCTTTCATCTTTAAAAACCTTTTCTTCTTCTATTGATGAATGAAGTGTAATGAGTAAAAGCAAGAAGATGGGATTCGTCCAGTGCACCAACAATAGTGTAAAATACTCACTTGTTTGCACTTAACCCTAAATGTTAACAAGTGAGTGATCAGAAGAAAAGTGTTCTGTGCAGAGGAAAACGACAGATACATCCCAGTCCCTGTCTGAGCGCTGTGGTGGACGGAGCAGTGCATGTGCAGCAGCTGGTTCTCTGTCTCTGAAGTGAGCTGCCTCTCTTCACTGCTCTGTGAACACTTTTGACCTTGCTCTGTGACTCCAGACACACACTCAGACAAACATGGTTTTCTCAGACATGGCAGCGAGCCAAAATAAATAACCTGCCCTCAGAGTGTCGGCAGAACCGCAAGAAACCCAAAACCCGAGACCCGGCCCAGCGGCACTCACTCACAGGGCTATCAGCGAATGACTTGCTGAAATTTTAATTGTCCGAATGCATCATGTGGTTTGGAAACAAAATCAAATCAGGACGGATCATCCTTCCTCTTTGACACCCATCCAAAGGAGAGCAGCATTTTTGATTAGGGTTTCATTTATTTATTTTAGGCGGCTCTGATTTCAAGGTCGGGTTACACCAACTTGGGGGACAAACAGATGACATTGTATGGATAGGTAATTCAAGAGTCTGCATGCTTCCATCCTCACAGATAAGGGCCAGATAAGAGACAGGTGTCTTGTAGAAAAGAGGACGTCCATCTAGAAACTCAATCGCCAAAGCACAGTCAAAAATGGTGTCCACCAAACGAAGGGATTGATATCAATACCTGCCTTCAATTAAGCAGATCAGAATTCATATATTCACTTCGTCCTGACATTCAACAAGAGATTTTTCTTCTTTTTCTGCAGCACTTTTTATTCACAATTAGTGACACCAACAGATTTTTCATATGAATAAGATTTGCTGGAAGTGAATGTGTGTGTGTATGTGTGTGTGTCTTACTGTCCTCGCTACAGTAGACGTTTCCCCTCCTGTCCTGCTCGTATCACTTGTCTGATGTCACCACACCCGTCAGGTATTACAGCTGTAAATGTGATTAAAGAAATGCTAGACGTGGACAGTAGACAGGACAGGTCTGGTAAGATGGAACTCTGTGTGTGTGTGTGTGTGTGTGTGTGTGTTACCATAACTGAGATACAATCAAGTACATTTTTTTTTAAATATGCAAAATATTTAATTTCACCAAAAATGAGTTAAAACCTAAACCAACATGTAGATTTGATGCTTAAAAAATGTAACTTTGCAAACACACGACAGTTTCATCTTTTCCCTTCCCTCCCATCTTTCTCTGAAGCAAAAGCTTGCGGTCGTTGAGGCGATCATCGAACTGCTGAAGGTGCATTTTTAAATACACAGGAAGTCTCTGTGTGAGTGATGGGACGGCACGACAACGAGCAAATATTGGAAGAAAGGGTGATGAACATCTCTGACGTTCAAGGTAAGGACATATGGTCAGGAAGAAAAAAAAATCAATGATATTCTACTCAGCAACCAATGAGGGACAAATGGAGTGAGACCTTATGCAGACTCTCTTGATGCAGAACAAACTGATTCCTATACAGCAGTTTGAATGATAACATGAAAACAATCCACCACTCAAACGAAGGTCAAAGAATCAAGAATTAGCTTGATGAAAATGATGCTCAACGTTATGATTGATACCATGTGATTTAGGATACAGTCTCTCTCCTGAGAGTGAACAGTGTGGTGGAATTTAATGTGCCATCCTTTCAGGTTATTATTAATCGCCCCGGCCATTAATAATTGGACAGTAAATATTCATTACAAGCCTCCATATCATGACATAAAGGCTATGTCTGGCCAATTAAAAATGCATAAGGAGTAATGGGGCTTTATGAATAACTTAGCAGATGCCTCTTGAATGCTGGAGCATGGGGAGGGCAACACACACTTATACAATATGACACAACATGTGCAAAAATCTGAACACATGTCAATCTAGAAAACATGGGCCATAAATGACATCTTGAAGGTCTTTACAAACAAACACGATTAACACACATATTACACATTAACACTGAGTCTCAGTGAATGCAGCACACATTGAGATGCTACATATCAATAAATCATTCACCTGCATTGTATTTCACTGTATAACCTTTTTTTTATTGGTTAACTTATTTTTCATTCTTTATGATTGTGAATCCAGGTGTTCTGGAGTTGCCCAGTAGATGTCAGGTTTGTATAAGAAAAGGTGACATTACACCTGGCTGATGCTTCCACAGACATTCGCTCTGGATACTACTACAGGTAGATACACACCTGCATTAATGAATGAATGAATATGTGTATGAATCACTGGCTGCATTCTGAACGACAATTGATTTACATCATTTGTATGGAATCAATTTTGTTTCCGTAAGAATTCAGGCGTGCGTGAGCGGTTGCCAGATTGAGTCGACACGCTGCTCTTTAGGCCAGTGAGCTGGTGTCAGCTGTGCAGGTTGAAGAGGACCCTGTGAGATGAGCTCCTGGGTTATGTGTAAAACATTATACTGCAAATGAAACAGACAAGATCTTGGTTAAAAGGAAGCTGTTATGTTCATCCCTGGACGAACGAGTGTTCTTTGTTGCACCACTTTTATATATAAATGTCCTCATAGTTTGTAGTGGTGATAAGCTGAGATGACTTATATGTGCTGCTTTAAAGTGGGCTGGTACAAACATCCAAAGCAGTTGATTTGGTCCAACTCTTGTCGGTGGAACGCTCCCTGTGTTCATACATTTTCATACTCTTTAATGGCTGTTTGTGGACAGAAACTTTGTGTGAACACATTGTTTCATTCTGGCAGCAGCTCACATGGACGTAACCAAGCTGATCACCTCAGAGGACTGTGTGTGTGTGTGTGTGTGTGTGTGTGGGTTAAAAAAATATATTATTGGTGTTAACAGATTCATTAAGCTTCTCTAAAGTGGAGCTTAAGTCAAGGCCGTGCGTTCAGGTTTTAATTTGGATGTGTTAATTACCAAATTGTATTTGTTGCATTTATCTCTGGAATATGTTGCATTTATCTCAGTGGGTCTTTTGACAAACATGTTTCTTTGGCAGGGATTTGTTTATTTGCAGAACACTCAGCTGTCAGGCACACGTGTCCCTTCACATTATTTTGAAAAGGCATTGCTATGGCCACCTTGACTCGAGTGCTAACCCTGATGACTGGGATTGAATCAAGAGATAAAAGCAACTCAGTGTTTTGCTTTGTTTTTCATCTTTTTTCACAATTATAACGAGCTCACTCAGACCCGGCGAAGTCTTAAAATTCAACAGCAATCAGTGTCCATTTCTCTTGTGTCCAGTGTTTTCATACTCACCTCCCCCACTTTCTTGGATCCAGGTTTTATCCACAACCTGGATCTGTTTGAGCAGTGATCATAAAACCCCCTGACATCGTGTCCTGAATCTCCGTTCTGTCAGTTACCAGCAGGTAAACTACTGATACTGATTTAATGAGATAAGTTGTGCATTGATCGATCAATATTAACACAATGATTACTGGTTTATTCCTAGTTTTGAAGTCTTGCTTTTGTTCCCACTTACACCTAAAAGTTATTCAGTTACATGACAAGTAGAGAATGATCAGTGTAACACAAGATAATCTGAGGTCAGCGTCTTAAAAATTTGAAGTGATTGCTATTTTCTATTTTGCCATAGTAGAAATTATTAAGGGATTATTAGGTTGAGCTGTAGGAAATAAAGTCAAAAATCTGATGCTCTTCACAGACAATAAATCATCCCTCAGTGACATCTGTGTGCAAAACTAAACTTTAACTTAAAATCGAACCTCAGTCAGAAGTAAACGTGAGGCAGTATGGGAGTTTTTCTTGAGGCTGCCATGCTGCCTTATTTGTGAGCATCTCTGCAAGAAGATACTCGGTTGGGGGTCATCTTTCCTCAGGTCTTTTAAAATGTCGTATTTGGTGAATGTCCGATGTGGTTCTGAGATTTTGATCTGTCCATATGTCAGTGTGAACATCAGGGATTTGTGTTTGTGTAGAGCCCAGTGCAAACTAGGAAACAGCCCAAACGTGCAATATAAATCCTGTGACTAGTGTCAACACAGGTATGCTTCAGGTGTGTGCAGTGTTTTACTTTATTACCTATGTAACACACACTAGTATTGTGTTGTAGTTTTAGAAGAGCAGAACACTCTTCTTATTCATCGTAACATTATGACCCACAGTGATGAGCTGGCACACAGAGAGTGCACTAAACAATGCAAACATCCCAAATACAACAATTCAAACTACTGTCTCAAAAGGATCATTAATAATAAAGAAGTCAACAGCACTGCAGGTCTGCTGCGTTGGTTTGCAATGCAAATGTTATATCTCAACCTTTTAAAAAAGTGCAAAAATGAACATCCCAACAAACAGTGTGTCATCATAAGATAAGATAAGATAAGATAAGATAAGGTAATTCTTTATTGATCCCCCATAGGGGAAATTCGGGTGTTACAGCAGCACAAGCATAAAATCAGGTAGAAGTATAAAGTATACAGAATAAAAAACTATAAGAAATTATATTTAAAAAAGTACAAGTGGAACCTGATAAAAAAAAGGACAAGTGGAACCTAAAGTGGCTTAGTGAAGATAAAGTGACAACATCAATAACATCAAATAACAAAACAGCAGCAATGAGAATATGAGGTAGAAAATGCAGCATAGTTATGTCAGTAAAGCAGCCAAATGTAAATATTGCCACCTGAGAAATAAGATAACGGCCTAATATATATATATATATATATATATATATATATATATATATATATATACACACACATAAGAAGAGGTATGTACAACTGAGTGCAAATGACAGATCCAAAGTGACTTAGTGAACATGACAAAGTGACAATACAGTCCAGCAGCAAGTATTGCAGTATGGATGAATGAATGAATGAATGAATGAATAGTGCAAGCACCATCAGAGTAACCGAGTGTTATGGTGTGAACCAGCTGTATGTGGGTCTAGATCTGACAGCAGTCCACTGACAGGCGCTGGCTGAGACACTCCTCCCAGCCCTGGAGTGTTGCTTTGGAACAGGTGGTGCATCTACTTAGCCGAACAGCTTGCTTTGCGTGGTTGCTCAAAATAAACATCGACTGATCCAGAAACTTATTACCAGTATCCGTCCATTCTTAGACTGTTCTGTTGCAACAACGTCCAATTGAACATAACTTGTCTATAATTGCTTTTTTTCTCCTCCTTCTGGTTCTGAGCTTTTTCTACTGCCAGGTGCTGGCAGGGCTGAGCAGAGATGTTAGAGCTGCGTGCACACTGTGGACAGTCATGGAGCCCCGGAGCAGACCACAGGACATATATATCACTTGACTGTGTGTCAGGACGATTACTGGATAAAGATCACAATATGACACTTTTCCTTTTCTGTGCTGGCTCAGTGAACAGAAGGAAAGCTCCTGCAGCTCAGCATGCCCCTGTCCAGCTTATTGATCACAGATCTCAGGCTGAAGACCTCTCCAGCCGGTGAGGGAGAAATCATTCTGCCTTTTTTCATTGTGGGAACATCACACTCATTCTCATACTGGGAAGCACAGATTTTACACAATGATAACTTACATGTGATGATTTCAGAGGAACCGTTCTTTAGTGTCTCTCTCCAATATATTTTCATGATGCATCACCAGCGGTTTAAATCATGGATTTTTTTTCTACTTTATCAGCACAAGTAATGTGGTTCAGTCTGCGTGATGATAGCCGGCCAAATCCTTTTTTTTTTTAGAGCTTTTTGCATTCAGATAACATGAGATTTAATCAGTCAAATAACAACTATAAATGCATGAAAACATCTTAAATGACACAATTACATAAGAATCTATGTTTTTATTTGTTAACAAATGCCACAGAAAGACCAATAGCAACAATGTGTTAGCTCCTCTCTCTATTTTCTGTGGCACTCACACCCAAGCCCATTTCTACCACAGAAGACATACATTTAAAAAATGAGTTACAGATTTATCATTACAAAAGAAAAAAAAGGCTAAATAATTTCCTAAAACGACCGGGCACTGTAGTTTTTAGTAAATGTGACTCACATAAGAGTAAATAGCACATTTGTTGGGGACTATTTTCAGTCGTGGATTAATACACATTTGGTGAGTATTTACATCAGGATGGAACATGTGGGATCAAAACAAAAAACTTCAGTGTCATGTTCGTGGTAATGTAGAAACATGCAACAGTGCTACTCATTGATGTGCTTTTCATGGAGCTATGGCACAAAGTAATGAATCAGAAGGATCAATTAGTTTTGATATATCCATGTGATTTGTCAGCATCAGTAAAAATACAGAATATCACCAGACATATTCATCAGACTCTATTTTATTTTCCCTCCTATGCTTTTTCTTGGAATAAATGTACTTGCTGTAGGTGAAATTATGACCTCTGTTACTGTGCAGTAAATATTCCCATGCATGGATTTACATGGCAGTTGTACTAATGAGTTTACTTCTTGTGTGTACGTCTTAAATCAATCACACATTTTATGATTCTGTTGCAGTCATACAGGAAACACACACTGCACACCCTGCAGAGGTCTTCTATTTTTCTTCTCTCTCAATGGTCTTTTTCTTGGTGGTGCTAAAGGGGGGGCCGGGGCGCCATGACCCTTAATCTTTTCTATTCTTTTCTAGAATAGCCAGGAACAAATCAATAGTGCAAACAAAAGCCTTTTTATATATGCAGTTATTAGGTCATAAGCTACAGTATGTCACACTTCATTTTAGCCACAGCTGAGGCCTCCAGTGGGGCCGGGCTCTCCCCCAGCCCCGTCCCCGTGGGGACATTATGAGAATCATAAATAATACGTGCTAATGAGATATGAATTGATTAGGTGGGGAAAAGCTTGACGCTCTCAATCCATCACCCTAAATGATGTTTAACAATAGATTACCAGCCAATAATTCCTCCGATATGAGATTAAATAAAATAGCAGGACAGTTTTCAGCAGACTCCCGCCGCCTCCCTCTCCTCCCATTCTCCAACGGCTGGAAATAAATCTGCTCAATTACTGTACCATCAATCCGTTTTTCACCGCTAAGGACATTATTATTTCATTTAGAGCTTGTTCATGCATCATAGATTATTTCATTTTACTCAGTCAATACGGAGAAGTGCAGTATTTTATGTTATCCACTGGGGCTTATGGTGAAGTGGGGCTTTAATGGAGTACACACGGCTCTGGATGAGGGGGCTTGCTGTAAATGGGAGGAACGTGGTTATCACCTGGGTGCAGTTAGAAAAACCCACATGTGTATATTCATGCTCACATATTCAGCTTTTGGGGAGATATATACATTAGCTGTGTGCTATCCTCAGGCACCTGACAGACAATGAGAAAATGGTTCTCCTTCAAACCTGTGATCAATTGAAACCACATTAGCTGTGCCTATAAGATGATTTGGAACATCACTTCAATCCCAAAGAACAATGAAAATTGGATAACACACATGCTCACTGGGCTCTAACTTAGCTGCAAATCATGTTAAGGTTTTCAGTGAAGCTAAAGTTGTGATTGGTTATTTCTCCTTTAACTGCATCAGGCTGTACCTCTGAGGGTTTACTTGTGATGATCTGTGTTAATGTGTGTTCTTATGGCCTCTCTATGGCTCAGAGACACACAGGCCTGGAAACAAACAGACGCAGAAATGCAATGAAATTCCACATAAAAGCTTTTGATCATCGTTTGCTGTCTGGAAACGGCCTCCGAAATGCAGCATGTCCACTCGCCAGGTTGACAGGTGACTTATTTGTGACATTTTTCGGTAACTGCAGAGCGGGCGCACTCAGAATGCAGAGAGAGATTTCAAAGACAGGTTTTAGTGAGAATGGCATTAGCTACATCTTTATCTTAAAAGTGCAGTGTTAGAGGCCGACAATGGTTCGCTGATCCACTGACTGTTCTTCTCCTTGGTGACCTGTCTCTGTAACTGCTCCTGTCCCATCATGCAACAGACCATTGAGCTGCTGTGTAACTCTGAAATTGGCTTTTAGAAGTTCTATGTTATAAAGTGTGTCTGAATGAGTTAAATCAAAAACTTTCGCAGATCTTAATCAGTTGAGATGTGTCTGTGGGTCTGTGGGCCGCTGGCTCAGTCCACTGCTTTGCTCCACTCTGAAATATCTTAACAACCGTCGCAGGGATTGTGTTTTGTACAGACGTTTATCAGTCTGCACAGGATGAAGGCTGCTGACTGTGGAAACCCCCTGGCTTTTCCTCTCGTGCCACCAGCAGGTTGACATTTGTAGTTTTTACTGAAATGTCTTGACAACGACTAGAAGGTCATGAAATTTGATGCAGACATTCAAGGCCCCCCCCTCCATGATAAATCCTTGTAACGTTGGTGATCCCTGACTGACTCCACGAGCCCCCACCAATGAGAATCAAGTTTTCACCCTTGTTGACATGTCCATATGGTGTTTTCTATTCGCTGAGACGTATCATGAGCAAGCAGCAACCTCCGCCGCTGAAAAATGAAGCCAATGCGGAAGTGCAAAAAAGCTGCAGTTCCTCGAATAACCACTAGAGCAGGCTGCAGAAGGGAGTCAATTGCATTTAACCCCATGTTAAAATATCAGATTTTACGACAGAAAAAAACATATTTACAGCCTGGTTCAAAACATGGCTCTAGTCTCAGAAGCTGTTTTTCTACTCCATGACAACTCTGGGGGGGGGGATTTTTTTATAAGGTGTTGGTTTAATTAAAAATTAATTGGTTTATTTAAAATATACAGCATACATCATTATGCACAATTCATAGCTGTCAATCTAAGTGGCGCCACTTTGATTGACAACTAGCCACTGACGGTCTAAAGGGCGACACCCCGGCTAATTCTAGTCACTGAGTTTGGGAAAGAGATCGTCGTGGGGTTAGCCGGCTAGCAACGATATTTAGCATTTAACCTAGCTGGTTAGCCGTAGCTAGTTTGATTATTTCGAATAAAGCGGCTTTTTTTCAGCCAATAGCGTTCATTGGACCCGCCTCAGCTCCGCCCTCGCTCCACCTCTTTGTCCATATTTGGAGTAACCGGAGGTAGGCTACCAAGATGGCTACGCACTACGATTTGCTTCATTCTTGCTCTTCAGAAACCTATGGGTGACGTCACGGACACTACGTCCATATTTTATACAGTTTATGATCATGATGACATCAGCAGTAAACGCCAATACTGAGCATTTGGAATCACTGAAGACTAATTCAGTGTGTTCATACATCACAAACCTGAGGAACCAATCCTGACAGCTTGTGGGATGGGGCTGTGGTGAAATGAGGGGTATCTAGATGTAGCTACATATGTGACAGCATGATGCTCCTGCAGAAACCTGTGCAACAATGGTGTCCAGCCCCTGTCTTGCTCTGTGCAGGAGTTACGATGCCTCTGTGACACAGCTGTGGACGCTGTGGGCGAATCCACAGCAGGCACGTGAGAGAGAGAGGATGCAGGAAATGCCACACGCCGCAGTTCTTTGTTCAAACTTTTACTGTTGCTCTGCTTGCTTCCTTGTTTTTCTTGACTTTATAAATACACCATGTTTGTTGTGTGAAGGCCAAAGAGGAGGTGATGATTCACCAACACAGAGTCATGTGACCACTGACCGCATTGTAAGAGGGACGTACTGATCACACTTCCACTGAAATATAATTGCGTATTTTTGTGGTTGCACGTCTGTGTTTGAGCTCGACATGACAAGTCTTTAGTCTTGTTGAAATATGGCTCTGAAGAATAATGTGATGCACACTTAAATGGATGCATGTGTCTTATGCACCAGTTCATCTCATGCACCAACTCTTCTCTCATTCTTACATCTTTTCTCTGTAAGTCCGTCCCATCCTGTCTCTTTGTACCTTGGCTGTGTAGCACCCCTCCTCATCCCTCTCCATCCTGTCCTCCCCATGCCCATCCAGCCTCTGCTCCCTCTGTCTCCCTGCTCCCCGCGTGGCCTCCTGTGGGCGAGGACTTGAGTGGGCTTGTCTCGGGGCTGAAGTCGGCGCTGGATTGGGAAGAAGTGGCTGTCACAGTGTCTGATTAATGACCCGTCGGTGGCGTGTCCAGCCACATTAGGGCTCCATGTATCTACCAGCGTCCACACGGGGCGAGGGGCTTTGTTCTGGGAGGAAATGGTGTCAGCTGCCCACAGCCGTTTGCCTATAAAAAGAAAAAGATTTACTGTCATCAAAGGGCAGATTAAAGCCCACAATGGCGACATTGATTTTTTTTTTTTCTTAAACCAAAAAATTCACATTTTGGGGGAAAATCCATTCCAGGACTAGAGAGAGATATGATCAGCTTATTTAGAAAGGATAATATGGAATCTTCTCCCAGAATGAACTTTGAAAGAAGTAAATTGTAAATATTGATTTCTGAAATGAAGTGTCAATCTTGGTTGGGCCCAGATTATTCCTATCATCTGGCTGAAGCCCCGGCAAACGATGAATTCAAAACTGCTGACAAAGTGGAGTGTATAGGATTTCTGTTAGGAGCAGTCGGCAGCGCTTTACCGCTTGGCCGGCCTGAGCCCCTGCCGGTAATGGCTGTTCAATTTTATCAGATAACGGAGGAGATCTCATCAGAGGCGAAAAATGAAATGAACTGTGACTCCGAATCAGGATCCCTGCTCTTATCCCAGCAAAAATCATCCGCACGGGGCCCAGGGCTTTCCATTATTTCAGGTCACTTCATTACGGCCCTGCACACAGGACCCAATTGCTACAAACAAAGCAGGCCCTTCCTGTCTCACCCAGGGGTCGAATGTGAGGGGCAGTTTGATAGGCTCTTGACGTGTCCAGGGTTATCCCATTACCACTTAAGAGGGTTGCTGAAAGGCAGCAAATCTCGCCCACTTGTTTGTTATCCTTTCTCACCCTTTTGTATCATGAGAGGTTTTATTGCTCACCTTATTTCTCATGGTGGAAAATAATTCATCTTTTCCAGTCGGGGTTCAAAATTGATTTTTTTTCCCCCCTCCCCGTCATATGGATGATGAAGATAAGGTGAAGTGAAGAGCACATATTTACCAGGGCTTTATTAAATGTACAGATAAAGTTAAATAAATAAACTTATGTTGCATGATGTTAACATGAATATAGGTTTCCTTTCTACCTCCAACCTCAACCCTAATAAGTCTGACTTAGTGGAATTAATATACAAGAAAAGTAAGCCCTGCAGACGACTTGCTTCTTTCTCAAGTGTGTGTGCATATATGTGTGTATTTTTCTTACTCGCAATAATGAATGAAATAAGCTGTTATCGCCAAAGAATTTGTAGCTTTGTGAGTAATTACAGTTTTTGTTCCCGTCTCCGTGGGCCCCCGCATTGATCTGCGGGAGGAGGGTGGTCGATACACATGGGGGCAGGGGCATTTGATAGCCACATGGGAGAAAAATGACGTTGGTCCGTGCGGGGAGATTTGTAATGGAGCGATAAGACGAGCTAAAGGTGGGGAAACAAAGACTGAGGGTTCCTTGACTTCTCTGATCACATTCTTCATCCTGAAGAGTGGATGTTTCTGCAGACTGTTTCAGCCTGCTTTTTTTTTTAGCATTAGCATTCAGCTTAAAGGAATAGAAAGTCAACGTCGACATTTTGTGTCACCTATAGTTGTAAATTAATAATTCAGAGATTTAATGACATCTTTAAACTTTTTTTTTTGTTGTAATCCATCATGCTTGTAGTGGTTTCGTAGAGTCTCTCTCTCTTTCTGTTTTCATCTTTTCAAAAGAGTGCAAGTGTCCAAGTGATTGAGACTTATCTGATCTGCTATGAGCTCTAGACTACTGGATCTATACATTGACCTGTGCAGATGTGAGTTACATTGTCCATCCCAGTGCTGCAGATTTAATGTCACTGATACATGACATCTTTTCATGACATCTGTGCACAATACAAGTCAGGCTGCAGGAGATAGAGAGAGGAATCTGTCTACATTAAATCAATGAATAAAAGTATCTTAAATAAAATAATTTATGTTTAAGAGACGATTTGTGAAGCTTGATACATTTTCCTTCAGGGAATTTGGGAAAAAAGTGTTTGGAGCAAAGGGATGAGAAAATGAAAAACATGCATTTTTGCCTTTTGTCAAACCTTTGTCAGGCAATATGGTAGTTGGGTGTGGTAATTAATTTTGGGCTATTTTGTGTTTCTTTTGATAGAATCCACAATAAGACAACAATAATAACAATGACAAAAGTTTTGATATTAAGCACAATCTTACTTATGTCCATTTTATTTCGTTCTTGAACAGTGATGTGGGTGACATTTGCATATCACCATGACCATATAAGGCACATTGTAAGATACATTTTTTTCTTTGCTAAGCTGTATGAATAAGATACTGCATGTTTTTTTCTTTTAGTCATAACTAATAGTGCTGGAAACTTTACTCAGATATTGTAATTTTGATATCAGAACAAGTTTGACAGACAGCTCTTACTGGAGTATTTCCATTCCATGCTACTTCAGACTTCTACTCCACTGCATTACATTATCATCCTTACACCAGTATGATACACAGGTATAGATTAAACCACCCAATAAATCAGAATTCTGTGATCACAAAATTAGCTCCACCTCAGCTAACTACAACAGTAAAATGCTTCTGACATACTAATGAATCAATAATCATAAATTATGATAATAGTTTAAGAATCACTTTTTATGAATTCATGACATGAGTGATATTTTTAGTGCAGGACTTTTAACTGTCAGAGAGTACTTTCATATTGCAGTAATACTCAGTATACAGTGTTAATTGAAGTCTTAATGCTTCTTCCACAAGTGAAAACAACACAAGTGAAAAAGTAAACTACTTAATCTAGTTGATGTAATGATCATTTGCTGACAAAGACTGTTGGTTGAAATCCCCCCAAAACTAGTCAATATTGACACAAAACTAATGCACAAAGTTTAATGTTTAATCTAAGATTTATAATGTTTTAATTATTCTATCAAAAGTGCTGGGGATTATGTTGCATTATATAGCTGAAGTCATTAAGTCAGATCAGGTGGTTGTCTGCTCGATTGAGGTTTCCAAGATGAGACAGGATGCTCTACTGTCCATGTGGTCCACAGTTGTTCCACCTAAAGAACAATGTCCAGAGAGATTCATCTGTTTGAGAGACACATGCCACGAGGAAGTCCCTGAAGAGGTCAGCTTTCACTTCCTAAAATTGGCCTGCGCTGAAAATCCTCCTCTCTGCTATCTCCTCGGGTGCTCCGGTGCGACCGCGCAGAGGACATTTACAACAGAAAGAAAGAGGCCTCATTCCCTCTCTTATCTCATCCTCTCAGAGTAACACAAAGTTGACATTAATAGAAAATAAAAAGGGGGGAAGAAAAAAAGTCTTGAAACAAAGTTGAAGCCTTTGGTTACGTTTCAGAGCACAGGGCAATTTAAAAGCCTGAAATGTGGAATTAGAGAGGATTTGATGCGTTTCAAATTGAACGGAGGGGGACACCGTCAGTGGCGTTTGCACCTTCAGGCATTATTTAAGTAATGTCTTGTGGCACGTTTGAGGCATCGCAGGCAAGGGCATAGAAATGAGGGATTTATGCGGACGCCACTGCGGCTTTATCTCTCTCCTTCAGTGTGAGTGCACGCTCCGCCGAGTGAGAAAACAAGCAGACATACACGTAGATTCAGATCATACAGAGAATGAGAATGTTTGAGCTATCTGGATATTCACTTTAAACATCTAAATCAAGCTGTTCTCGACGGACCTCATCCACTCCTTATCGAAACACAGGCGGTGCCAGATAACTTGATTTGCTTAAGGAATGGAGGAGATATTAACAGCACTTGACGACGGCAGTGGCCCCTTCTGCTGCTGGTATTAAACCCATCCAGCACTTCATTATACCTTAACTCTCTGGAGAGTCTCTGCGTACAGTCTCTCTTTATCTCCTCCTCTCTCCCGTGTTTTGCTCCCTCCTTCTCTCTCCCTCTCTCCACCTCATGATACAAGCATCCCGGCAGCAGACAGGAGCATCATCAACATGCGCGCTGTGCCGGTGTCATGCAGATAGCCTCTGTGTCGGTAATGGAGGCAACAGCGATCGATAGGGAGCAGGAGATGGCCGCAGCTGAGGAGCCTCTGTTTGGCTAAGCCCTAATCCTGATGAGTAATGTCGCTGTCATAATAGCAGGGATAATTTAATGCTGACACTTAAGTCTGTGATGAATGGCCTGTCGCCGACGTGAGGCCGAGTCAAGCGGCCCCTTGCAAGTTTTGAAATATTAATTTCATTCCAAATTCAGAGTCTGTGTGATGGGAAGCCTGAAAACGATCAGGCAGACCAATCAAGGATGGAGAAGGAGTCAGGACTTGTTGTTTTCTTTGGGTCTTGGACATTTCAGAGAATGGAACGAGAACATCAAAGCCCCTCTTCTCGAGCCTGCAACCAGACTATTTAGGGGGATTGTTATTGAGGTGTAGTTATTAGGAAGGTTGCTGTTTAAGGTTGCAGTTATTCCTCAGCGGTTTAGTCACAATTACAGCAGGTTTTGATTGATTAGCATTGGGGGAAAAGTGAAATAAAAGTCTCCGCTTTCAGACTTCAATTAACCATCCCCATCAAAATGCTTTCTTCTGCAACATCGACAGCGACCAACAGTCAAACTTGTTCTTTCATTTACACATTAAAAATCCAGCATGAGGCACTTCTCTCCCTCCTGCACAGGAGCAGGTTGGCAGTGCAGAGGAGCAGGTTTTAATATTGCATTTACAACCCTGACTGCAAACAAAGCTGTAGACTAAACAGAATGTGATCATTTCCTAATCCTCTTTGACGAAGACTCAAAACTGTACAAAGACACACTGAATGTTGGATCTCATCAATCAAAAAGACTGTGAAAGTTGTGGACTGATCCAGAAACAGCTGTTTGGATCCTTCCACAGGTAAACAGGTCCATTGGTAGCAGGTGATAGGATCATGATTGGGTATGAAAGGTTCATCCTGGAAAGACTTGATTTAGTTCTCTTTTTTATTTTATTTAACACAGAAATCAGGGTTGTGATTGTAAAGAAGTGAATTTAAGCGAGTCTAAATACGTTTAAGTTGGAGCGTCTGATTTGAGTTAACATCACTGAATAAACTAAACCCAGCTATGACCACTTCACAATCTACTGCAACTGTTTCTTATGATTTTCCCATTTCTTCAGTCATCAAACACAAACTACACCTACCAATCAGTACCAGTATGTGGAAAGAAGTCATCTGTGTTCTCCATCTTCACCCTAACCCTTTGAACCCGAAGCTATTTTTCAGGCCTCTGCTCCAAAATTACATACCCAAAATGTATCTCTGCAACCACAAGGTCTATTTGAATAATTCTTGTGTCATAATAAAGGGAACACTTGTAAGTTTTGTTCAGATGTGTAAATATCAGTATATATGTTACTGGGTAAGAGTAAATGAAGATGGCACACAGCACAAATGAAAAATTTCAGGTTCGCCTGAAAAAAAAAAAGAAGCACTTTTTGGATAATAATGCCTTTAAAATGATCCAGCTGCAGCTCTAAACTTCTACCAAATCATAGCACAATATGTGAGCATTGTCTCTGCAAAGTTTGACTCTGATAAAGTGAAGCAGAACAAAACTAGAGAGGTTTTAGTGCAGACAGTGCAGGCCAGGTCACATCTTGACACAGCTTGTTACATCATGGTTATCCTAGTGCCATGCGTGAAATTCGCTGTGCTACGTGAATTTACTTATTTCCCGGTATTCTAGGAACACAGTTGCTCACAAAAAAAGCTTCGTATTATTCAAAACAACGAAGCGTTAGAGCCAATAGAATACAGGGATAGTCACCAAAGTGAGATTGACAGCATCGTTAGCCAATTAGAAGCCCCAAAAGGCAACTAGTGCGCCAGCTTGCCTTGCGCCCCAGCCAATTCCCCCCCCCGTATGTAAACGAAGCCTCCCATCCGGGTTTAGAATGCAAGTAAGTAGCTATATAAAGAGGATTTATTCTGATTCTGTTAAAATATTATACAGATCAGAGGCGGATCTAGAAATTTTTTTATGGGGTGGCGAACGGGGTGCAGGAATTTTTGAGGGGTGGCAACATATGGCAGATGCATATATACTGAATTTAATATACTGCTATATACTGCCTGTCAGACTGAATGTCTGCGGGTTATTGGAAACATGAAAACTGAAAAACTTGCTTCCAAACAAATAAAAATAAATGACAAACAAAAGCAAAAGCTAGCTGAGTCAGCTAGCTTTTCACGTACCTTTATTCTGTTGAAGCTCATCCAGGTCCTGATGCTGGGAAATCGCTGAAATGGGTCCATATCGCAAATTCAAATCGAACGACGCAAACGCACGCGAGACGACGACAAGTTGGGATTGGGTTTATTAGTTTGAACCTCACACACACTCATCACATTCACACTGTGTGGCATACCTCTGCTGAAGCCGGGGTTCGATCCCGGGTCTCCAGCTCGCAGGGCGGCGTCCTTCCCACTGGACTATCTTCAGTACTGATCCACAGCAACAACTGGACTGAAGGTCCAGACTGAAGGAGGAGTCTGCAGGAAGTTCACCTTCATCCACCTGCAGAGGAAAACTTCAAGGTGGCAAGAATCTTCATTCAACAAAGGAAGAAAAACATTTCAATCCAGATTTGTTTTTTTCTGAAGAATCAAATGCAACACACTTTGTCAGACTGTCTGTTCTCTGTGGTTACCATGGTGATAGCTCAACACGTTAACATGAAGAACAGTGACGCTGAGGTTGTGGGTTCAAAACCTGATGATTTATTTTCTCTGAGAAATAAACATTTCCATCCAGATGATGGTTTTAGAGATGAACCTGCCTGAGCACCATGAAGCTCTCTCTTTGTGGAAACTGAAGAAGAAATAATCACACTAGTAATTTTCGTCATCATATCTTCTTCCTGTGTCTTTTGCTAAAACACATCCAGGGTCGTGCTTTCATGCAAGTCCCAGCATCTCCTGCTTATGGCCATACTACCTTGAACATGACAGATCTCAGAAGCTAAGCAGGGTGGGGCCTGGTTAGCACCTGGATGGGAGACTGCCTGGGAATACTAGGTGTTGTCATTTTTTTTTTTAAACTTACTCAAATTGAGAATAACTGGAATTAATTTAAAAAATAATTTCGGAATGTAAAAAGTAATTTAAAAGATCAACAACGCCACCTAGGGATTTCCCGAGCCCTAGGACTCTAAAAGGCAGACAGGGTCTTTAAAATCAGGGGTGAGCAGAGTTAGAAAACACAAGTGGAGTCACTTGTCCATGTGGGACTCCAGCGGAGCGGCCACCACATCCTCAGCAGCCAGTTCTTCCTGGCTCCGGAGCAGCTCCCGACCATCCTTTCCCCACAGCTCCTCTCTGCTGCTCTGCTCGTCCTGGGGAACATACCAACCCACCACCAGTACCACAACCCACACTGTTTAAACACACACTAACATTTTAGTCTGGGAGAGTCTTTTCAGGTTGGTGTGCTTAATTTTGACCTGCGACATTGAAAACAGTTTGACATGTGGACGAACATGTGAAACTATCTGACCTGAGAACAGCATGAACTTTTCCTCCCTTTCGTCTTCAGTCTCATTCATGACCAGGAATCGTTTATTTTCATTTGTTTTATTTTGATTCCATTATTTCTTTTGTGTATTGTTTAGTCATAAACAATTACTCGGAGTTCTCAGAAGCAGATGTGATTAGACTGAGCCTGTCTGAATGTCTGCGGGTTATTGGAAACATGAAAAATGAGGTGTTCAAATTGAAGTCCTTTGCTGGGTTGCTTCCAAAGAATCCAGATTAATCGGGGGGCACGGAGGGTACAACAGATATTTTTGGGGGGGCACTGAAAGTTATTAAAAAAATGAATATATGACCTTTTCATTTTGGACTGTTAACATTAAAATTATGATGGACATGTTTCCTTGTTTATGTGAATTGCAACAACATCATCATCTGCAACATCTGCCTGTTATGTAAAACTTGTAAGACCAAGGATAGTATCCTAAGGCCAATTAAGTGACAAATATTGTCTAAGAACAACACTATTTACAACCCTGTCAAATTTCACGTCTTATAATGTTTACTGCCAATTATCACACATAAAATATGAAACAATATTCTGTACTTTTAGCAACTAGTTCTCACCTGTAAACACATAAGCACACGGGGTGGCCAATCTGAACGGCCCCCCTGTGTCCCCACGGAAGATCCGCCACTGATACAGATGCATCAAAAACAGAAAGTAATAGAGTAGGGATTGCATTCGTTGTTCCAGAATTAGATATTATGCATAAAAAAAGAGTAATCTGTCTGTTTTTACTGGGGAGCTGTTGGCCATCTTACATGCATTGAGTTGGACAGAGAGGGTAAAACTAAGAAAAGTTCTAATAGGGTCAGATTCAAGCAGTTCATTATACAGTATCAAGAACATGAAAGCAGAGGGTAGACAAGACATAGTAATAGAAATAATGCAAACTATTTACAGGATAAGTAAGGAAGGAATAATAATAACATGTATATGGATTCCAGGGCATATAGGAGTGGAGGGTAATGAACTGGCAGATCAGTTTGCTAAAAGTGCAGCTAAAAAATCAGAAATAGACATAATGATAAATTATAGTAAAGCAGAGGTCAAAAGCATGATCAAGTTAGAAATGGTTAAAAAATGGCAGGAAAATGGGACAGGGGAACTAAAGGTCGACAGTTCTATAGGTTACAGAAAACAGTAGGGAAAATGAGGGAAATAAGTAGGTCAAAAAAGGAGGAAGATATTTTAACAAGGATGAGATTAGGTCAACATGAAACAGGTTATTGTGATTTCTGTAGTGTAGATGAGACGGTAGAGCATGTAATGATGTGTTGTCCTCGGTACAGTCAGAGTAGGCAGGTTCTTAAGAATAGACTAGGGAAAGAACGCATTCAATTTGAGATTCAGGAGATTTTACAATTAAATTCAGGAAGTGTAGGGTATAGAGCAGCTATAAAGTTCTGGAGAAAACCAGTTCAGAAGGTGGCGGTAATGCACCTAAAAGCTGTTTGCCAACCGCCAATAAAGAAGAAGAAGAAGAAGAAGAAGAAGAAGAAGAAGAAGAAGAAGAAGAAAAAAAAAAAAAAAAAAAAATCCGGGTTGTTTGCAACTGTTTGCGGTGTGGATTTACAGATAAAACAAACTTTTGATGGCGAAACAGCTAAGGTAAGAGAAAATTTACGACTATAGTTTGACAAGGCGATTTGTGTTTTTGCTGTTGTTTGTGGCTGTTGCTTTGGTTTTAGAGCTTTGATGGATATGGTTTGAATCAGTGGACTGTCTGCTTTCGTTTGAGGGGTTGTTTGTCCGTTTTGCATACAGTACCACAGCGCTATAGCCAGAAATATGGCGAGTGGGTTGACTCGGTGGCGCTGTATTAATTTCTATGTTTGATAATTCATTTAGCTGGCGTTTGAGCTGTGTTTGGTGCATGTAAAAATGGCTTATATATTCTTGTAGCCTAGGTTCTGCTGTTTAATTTGATGTGCAGCATTACTATATTCTCTCATGATAAGTGCATTGTTTCACACTATTTCACGCTCTAGGGTCCCCCAATTGGGGGACCCTCGGGCTCAAGGTTAACTTAATCTTCTCTGCCTACAATTACACCCAGTCATAAAAATGCATACTTTGCAACCTCTTGTTTTGTTTTTTTGCTTTTTTTTTGCTTTGTCTTGTTCTTGCCACTAACAAAGATCTGACAAAGATATACAGCTGCTGTTGCAATCACACACACGTTCACAAATGCACAAAACCACAGCGAAGCTAAACCTACTAAAATTCATATATTATGATATACAGGGCCTTTATTTTCCGTGGACTCAGGAGGAATGTCTTCATCTCCCATAGTTTTGTCCAAACAGTTTGCATGTGTCCAAAGTATTTTTCCTCACATAAACTTTATCACTGTATCACATAAATAAATGAAAATGACAAAGAAAAGTTTCTGATAAACACCAACTGCACCATTTAACAGACAGTTTGTGAAGTCTTATGACTTCCTCTAGGGAAAATAGTAAAACATGAGTCAGGCAGCTGGAGACTATGAGCACTGGGGAGTTTTTTCTTTGCTCATATAAATGCCTTTTTATGCTTCGGGAATGAATGTCTCGGGGGAAACTCAACGCCATATACTGACAAAGTACACTATTTGCCTGCAATAATAATGATTGAGTCACAGATAGCACACTCAGTTTCGCCTCAGTACTTGGTCATTCTACATAGATGAAGATTTTTTTCGGTTGATTTTGGTGCTGTATCTTTACGGTTGATTGCTCTCATAATTTTGACAAAAGAAAATGCGATTAAAGAAAGGCATTTCTCTTTGTTCAGATGAAATAATTTGATTGAAATGGCCCTGAAATTCTTAAGTGTTATTTCCAAGAATATAACAGTTTTTTTTTCCTAATGGCATGAGGTGATTGAAGATAGCAGCGGTGATATTAAATTCATTTTCACTGTTACCCTGTGTGACTTCTGTCAGTCATACTGTAGCAGTGTTTGGAGGATGACATCCCCCATCTCTCCCCACAATAATCCATTTACAGTACCTTCACGTCCAGATGGTTTTGATACTCAAACTGTTTGCGGGCCACACTGGGACGTTGTGTACAGAAACTTAAATTGATTTGATTCCTAACTCCCTTATCTATAAATGTTTAGGAACAGAGTAGTTTTTTATGATTTATTACTTCAAAGCCATAAAGTCTCTTGTTGACACAAAAGGGAAGAACTCACTCACTTCTTATCCAGCGCAGTCTATCTCTGAGGCCACCGCGGCTCGGCCCAGAGCTGCACTTCCTTTACGGGACTCAAAGAGGCATTTTGATTTTGTTGACAGAGGTTGGGGAAGGAAATAATGGAAAAGATAAAAACTCCAATTATGATTTTTTTTTTTTTTCTCGGGCAAAGCATTGCTTCAGTATGACAGATTGTATGATAAATGACACATTTGGAAGTCAGTTGTTGTTGAAGATGTGATGATTTCTTGAGTGGCAAATAGGCTAAGTTGACCTTTTTTTTTTTTTTTTTTTCCTGAGATGCAATTGTTTGGTCCCCTGATGCAGGGGCTGTCTTTGATGCAGGAAATGATATAAAGTGATGGTGAAAAGAAGTACATCTCCAGATATTCTCTTTATCTTAATATTCTAAATGTTACATTATCTGGCGTGCATCATGCAGTCTGCTCTTTGTAGAGTCGACATTTTCCCGGTGCAATCTGTCTCCTGCTCTGCCTTGGATTTGTGTACATTGTTTCTGCTGAGACCTAAAGACCAATGTAGCTAAGCTGGAATGGACTTGCACAGCCATTTGACCTTGGGTGGCTTATTTGCTCCAGTGAGACAGCCTAAATATTTACCTGTCATTGTTGATGATACTCCAGGCTTCAATGCCCTTAATGGTTTTGATGGAGAAGCAGGGCTTTGCAGCACCGGGGTGATGGAATTGCAAAATTAAGAGCAGTGAATTGGGCTATATATTTAGGACACTGCAGGCTTAATTCTGTGTCTTATAATACAACTGCCTTAATCTGTAAAAGACTGGAGCAAGATAGAAGAGTAGCGGGGAATTGCAATGGAAAACAATGTGTCAACTGCCGGAGTTTAACCTTGACAAGGTCTGTGCAGGGGGAGTGTAGTGTGGGAAAGTGCAGGTGTGCAGGGAGCAAACACAGCACGTGCTCACAAGGTTATTATCATACAGAAATTATAAAGAGCACACCGATGTTAGCATGGGGCTGCTGATGTTTTCAGAGCTGACCTGAGGAAGTGAAGGAACCACACGAGATCACAGATATTTGACGATGGTGCAGAACAGAAATATCTTCAATGATCTTTATTTATATGCAGTGCAAATGTGTTTTATATACATAACAACTGTGGCTCTGTGAGGGTTAGGGGAAGATCATCAGGAGGTTGTTCTGAATGAGAAATGGTTACGTTGTGGTTAGGTGACTAAAACACTTGGTGAAAGGTATAATCCTTTATATTTTCATCCAGTTAAACTCAGTTATTGAGACTGTCTATGTCAGTCAGAGTCAGGCTATGGGCCACCGTCACCTCTTTCCTTGTCGCCTCACTACATCGAGGGCATGCTACTTCCTGCACTGACGGTGAAGGTTGGCATTGGAAGTAAATCGTGAACTTCCATATTAGCATAATTCATTGGGCTACTGGGCTTCCTGATCTGTAGTCAAATGCCAGCAGGTGCCCAACAGCAGGTAGTCAGCAGGGAAAAGCAATGGACCTCAGGTCCTAACAAGCCTCCTCCTCCTCCTCCTCCTCCTCCTCCTCCTCGTGCTCTTCCTCCACACTCAGCAGGCTCTGAAGTCTGCTGCTTTGAGTCTCATAGCCACGCACCAGAGGGATTGCTGATCCCCATTTCAGATAATGGCCCTCAATCTCTTATCATTTACAGCTGTCCACCAGTAAACAACAAAACGAAACAAAACAAAAAAATGATAGAAACAGATGAAGGGGAGGGGGGGAGTCAAAGTCCTTCACTCCCTTAGAGGTTTCACTCCCTCAGCACCGCTGTTGACCTCCTTATGACGATAGCCATCAAAATCATAACTGTTTACACTGCTGTCACTCCCTTATCCTGGCAGCACAAGTTTTCAATTTCCAGATTGATTTGTTTCAGGGGGCGTTTATCTTTTCAACAAAGAGGGAGGGAGAAAGCTCCGGCTTTTTTCATTAAACTTTTGATTGCTCCTCAAGCTAAAGCTGTTTCCTCAGAAAGGCAGCGAGACAGAGAGGTGAGGACTGAACTGGCCTTCCTCCTATTAGGCCGCCACATCATGTTATGCAGAACTGGCCACCTCAGTCCTCATCCAGATGCACAGCACAACATGGACTATTCAGTATACCATCTGGCTAATATAATAAGGTAAAGTAATGCATTTTTAACCCTCCCTAATTGGCTAAGTCATTTCATTATTATAAATATTAGGTATCTGTAATGGGGAACACTAATTCCTTTGACTAGACTAAAGATTCCCGCCTTCAAATAAGCATGCTAATCTAATTAGAAAGCTACCAGAGCCGAACGACTACATTTTCTCATACTTAGCATTGGAGGGCCGGGGCTTTGTGGAGCAGATGTGCTGTGAAATTAATTTCCTCTGGTGTAACCGGAGACGCTCTTCTCACCGTCTCTGTTATGAAATTTCCATTTCACAGATGATAACCTATTATCACTTTATTCAAGGGAAACATGTTAATGGCCAGGAGGAAGATTGAATTATTCATATTTGCTCATTTCTATTCTGCGGCGCGGCCCTGCTCTTTTCATGCACTGAGAGAGGGCTAATGTAAACATGACCAGAATCCTTGTAAATTGGCTTGTAGAGGAGGCTGTTAGCATAGTGCCTGGGGACTGATGCTAGACGGGGATAACAGCTGATATCTGTAAAGTACAGGCTGTGCATGTGTGTCTGTGTGTGTGCCTGAGTGTGTGTGTGTGTGTGGGTAAGAAAAAGAGAAACAGAGCATGTGTGTGTGTGAGACACAGAGAGTGGGTGAATGAATGAGTGAGGGTGTGCACGTGTGGAAATGTGTGTCAACAGTGTAACGGGGGGGGCTGGAATACGGTACCAGCTGGTAATGGAAGCTAATTGGACCAGGGAGTGCTTGGAGTGCGTCACATGGGCCGCGCATGCACCCGAGGAATCTGCACTGGAGGTAGAACTGTTTCCTACAGCAGCATCACAGGAAGGTATCTTATTTATTTGCCTTGCTTGGTGTTGGTTGGCTCAAAGTGCTTCAGCATGGCAGGACAGGAAGGAGCTCATTCACAAATAATGAGGCGTCCCGTCCCAGTGACGTCGCTGCTGTTCGCTCACTAAATAGGTCTGACCCCCATAGGACACCAGTGTTTTGTGTGTATGTGTTTGTAAAGCACACAGATAAGCCTAATGTGTCTTTATCCACTAATGTATTTCCCTTTCCTCGAATTCACAAGTATAAACATATGCTTGCATTCTCTTTAATGACATGTTTGTCATCCATGCTATTGTATGAGCTCAGAAAACGACTGTACAGAAAATGTGTTTATCTCGGTTTTCCCACGTCGCCGACAACAAGCCGTACTCTACATCAAGAAATTTGAAGTGCTGCATTTTTGGCTTCAACATCTGCTAAGAAAATACACCAAATTCTTACAAGTCTGACAAATCTAAATAGGTATTTGCAGCAAAGTTATGCATCACATTTTCAACCATTTTATAAAGAATATATATTTTGTTCAAAGAAAGAAAGAAAAATAAGATTCTAACTATGAAGTTTACAAAAGTCCACTTCGCTGCATGTCAGAGAAGGAGTGATGGTGTCTGTCTGAACCAAACATTTGGCAAAGCATTAAGTCTGCTTTTCAGCCCAGACTATTTTATGAGTGAAATTAAGTCTGAAAGAGACATGAGCAGCATGTCTCCCCGAACTTGAACTGACGTCTGTTCTTACTTTTACAGCCAATAATGAGATTATATTTGAGCTGAAATGTGGCCACCCTCTTTAGCCATGATAGGAATCATTATAGATGTCTTCCATTCACATCCATCTTTCCCATGGGAATCTGCTTTGAGGACATTTGCATTGCCTCTGGTTTACATAATGCCTTTGCCGTCATAAGTATTGATTACTAAATCTATGACCGACCGCGCTTTTCACGAAAACAAACTAATCAGCTTATTCTCAGATGTTTTCTTACTGTATTTTAGAATTGGAATTCATAATTAGTTTTGATTATCTTTTATGCAATGAATGTCATAATTAGAAGACATTATTCACTATAATTTAATTTCATAACAGGCTCATATTTAATAAATGCAACCGTTAGATATGATTCTTTGATATAATGCAGAGAGATTATATGCACAAAAAAGTACTCACATATTCAATGATCACTAGGTGGCAGTATAGTATACTATAATTGCATATGCATATTGCTGTGTGTAAGGTCCACTCCAACACTTGTCCTTCAGTCACAGAGGTCTTTGATGTGATTGACACTGACATTTTGATGCCCTTTAGGAAAAAAATTATATTTTTTTCCCACTGCCATCATTAGACACAATCAAGAATTACTTCATTACCAAATAAGGAATTGTTTTTTTTTAACATTATTGCATTAACTTTGCATTTGTTTGCACTTAAACAAATACTTCAGAAATATTGTAAGTAATTTGGACGTTTTATAAATGTGCCCTTTCAATTTCGGTATTTCAATACAGAGGCATTTTTGTTGCTGTTCAGGAAAAAGTATGCATCTCTAAATTTGGTATTCATCTTTAAAAAACTGAAGGATTAAGCGTTCCTTCATGTGCTGAGAAAATGTGTCAACCTCTTATGTGAAATAACCCATTTCAACCTCCACAATCAAAGCACAATTTGCTGTTTACTCTGTCTATGAAAATAAGAGTCACAAGCAGTGATGTAATGGGGTGGACTTCGCTCTATTCCAATTCATTCGTTTCATTATTTTCATAATTATTTATTGGATTATAATGAATGAAATTTGAAAAAAAAAGGGAGTCAAAATAAAAAACTTGTCTAATAAAGTGACTCTCTGCTGCAATTCTTTTTGAGGACCTCTCTATTAAACTACTGCTTAACACAATCCATAGCAATCCAAATCCTTATCAATATCAATTTACTCATATCAATAAAGATCAGGCTCCCTCTGGATCACTTCTCACTGGCATCTGTCTGACATTGCAGGCCCCTCATCACCCAGACAGCTCCCCCTCCTCATCGCACACACACACACACACACACACACACACAAACACAGCAGCCCTTGACTTTGGCGTCAATAAGGCTGACCGTCTTTGTGAGAGTATCGACAGTTATCAAAAAATGCCCTTGATGTAATTTCATGCCTGTCGACACTCACGGCCCATATGCTAAGGATTATGGGATGCCTGCGTGCCGCATAAGTGTAAGGCACTGCAGAGCTGGGGGCCCGGGCCTTGGTCACTTTATAGGAGCCTTTAACGGCCCTCACTGCCAACGTTAGAGCCACAATGGCCGAGTACAGCAGAGTGTCCACTGGGGGCTACCATCAGCCTCAGCTATGGAGCAGCCGGGGAGTCCCGCCTCTCCCGCGTGTGACACTAACTTATCACATTAAAGCGTCCGCAGTGTCACAGCATATGTCGAGTCTCTGCGTTTGAGGCTTTAATGTCATAAGACTCTCATTTACATTTTCCGAGGTATCCACAGAAGCACAGTGAAACAGAGGGCAGCGAGCAGGCGGTGAGTGCTCTGGTGAGGGCGTTTTATGTCTGCCTGGTTTCTTTCTTTCAAAGTGTCATTGAGGATGGAGATGGTACAACACAAGTCTGATTATACAACATTAAGTGGAGTTTTCTGCTGCCACAAACACTTTGTAAAGGCCTGGGAGCTTTGGCACTTCTGCTGTCAACAATCAGAGTGTGGCCATACATATGACTTTTTTTTTTTCAATGCTTTTAGAAATCTTTGCTTTTCCCAATTTATCATCACTGTAGTTATAGTTTGATTCACAAGTGATGACAACAAACTTAGCTTAGATGAGTTAAAAATGTATTGCTGCCATTATTTGCCTGATCAGTATTAAAATAATGAATATTCTAATCTTATGTTAATCCTTTTTTTCCTCAAGCCTAATTTTGTCGCTGTCCAATGAAAATCTTATTGTATTTCCAAATTTGGTGCTTGGATTTTTCACATAAACTGAAATTTTTCTTCATAAATTCATGAGAAATTTTACATACATCTTAAGCTAAATAAAACATTTCGTGTGCCCTGGTGGCCAAAAGGTTAAGGTGAAGACCAAGCACTGCAATATCCTCTCCTCCTGTTTGCTGTGATCTGTAAATGCATTGTCATAAAGCTAAAATCAGAGCTGTTTTTCTGAGCTTTTGAGAAGTCGACATTTGGTAATTACATGGTTTTCACAGAACAGGGATGTGAAACAAATTGACATTCATGACCTCCATTGTTGAGAACATTCAGTTTCAAGTTTCTCATAAATCCCCAACTTTAAATCCTTGCTCACGTGATGTTTTCTTTTCTCTTTAGCAGCTACAATGTGACATACTGTCTGTGCCACACGGAGGAAAGTATCCTCCAGCTTTATCAGATCCAGAAGACATGATGTCTTTACGGAGTCTTTGCCAGCCTTGTATGTGTTTTACAACACAAACTAAAGACTTTTGCAATGATTTTCGTATGTTTGCATCCTTTTGTTGCCTTGAATCTAATCACCTCGCCCCCCCCCTCCCTCTCTCCCTCTCTGCACTGCTTTGTTTTTCTGCTGCCGACGGTCGCCGTGGCGCCTTAGCTGTTTTGTAAGCATGTGCACATCCTGATCTCTCATAATATTAGTTAAAATCAATGTGCTGCTTTTTTAATTATTGCTCATGGTACAAAGCGGGGAAGGCTCATTTAAGGGGGGATCGATATGGGAGAGCGATTGGTAGACGGTGGAGCTGTACATCAGGCGGCTTGATGTGAAAATCATTGGGGCCTGTGCAGGCTGTGGCTCGCGCTGATCATCCTGGTTAGCCCCCCAGCTGGCTGCAGGGCCTGGGTAATGGGTGAACCCTCCGTGAACCAGCATCCTTAGCCTCCACAACACCCCTCAGAGCAGCACACAGTCTCACACCGCCCCAGCCGCTACGCAGGGCAGGAATAACACGCCATAAACTCTATTACAAATAGAATCAAAAAAAAAAAGTAAGGCAGAAATTTCAAGAGCATTTCTCATTCTCCTCTCTTCATCTCCCCATTGATTATCTGTGCCTGGGATTATTCTCTTTTTATTTGGTGCTGTTCCCTCTCTTGTGTTACTCTTTCCCCTTTCCCTAGATACACCAGTGCATTGTTCCTCCATGTGCACTTCTATTATCTCTGCTATCTGTCCCCTGACCGCGACCAGGCCTGACTGGAGGCTCGCGCTACTCTGCTCTGTGGGCTTTAAAGAGGTTAATAACTTGGGCCTGCGGACATTATTTAAGGGTGGCCAGAGGAAATGTAACGCTCCCCTGTTTCTGTTGCTTTAGATCCACCTTTGACCCCGGAATCGTCCCTCCCTCCCCGGACCCACATGACAAACACATCCTTATATCCTCCGCATCCCACTTTCTCTCGCTTCCTCCACACTTACTCTTCTCCTTCCGTGGTTTTTAGCGAAGGCCAATCCAGACCTCCTTCATCATGCAGTTTGGCCCCTCCGGCGCTAAACTGATACAAATGACGTTAATCTCGGAAAGTGTGAACGGCAGCGTTTCACAGCCTCTTACTGTTATTTGTCACCATTTCTGTCTCCAAAATGGCTCCATTTTGCACAGAGATAAAAAAAAAAAAAAAAAAAAAAAGTTAAAAGCCCAAATAATTGTTTTCATCATTAGGTCACATTGCATTTATCATGCGGTTTGTATATCAGCGCCCAGTGGATGATTTATACGGGCTCTTCTGCAACCAATAGGATTCCACTATGAGGGTATCAATCCCTATAAGCACTGATCCAATGTACAATCAGCATCTAGGAAAGCTGGATTGCACATTCAATGTTCCCAAACGGACAAAAAGGAAAAAAAAAGAAAAAAAATCCTCTTCTCTCATTTCTACCTCTTGCCGTTGGAATTGAGGTCACTTAACAGCAGTTTGAAGTGAAACTATTTAAAACCTTCATGTTATAGGAGAAATGGAGGATGTGTGATGGATATTCTTAGCTGTAGCGTGTATTTGTCTTCTTCTTATGGTAAAAAAAAATGTACTAGGCATCGTTAAAACAACACATTACAAAGGCTTTAAATGCATTTTGACATTAACTGAGGGCACTTCTGCCATCACTTAATCAAAATGCCCATATTTTGACAAGCAACCAGAACATAATATGTCCAATTAGAATGTAATACTGGTGAGACACAGTGACCCTTCCCTCTATATCACATTGTGAAACACTAATGTAATGGTTGTTTCTCATTTGGCCGCTCTTTTTCAGATGATCGTTATATATCATCTGCATCGTTCACATGCTTACGTACTGGCAGCCTCTCACACACTCATTCACTGAGGGGAGATGCTTATTCGGCGCATCAATCATTTGTCCATAGGAGCAGTTCATTTACTAATTAAAATCTTTAAAAAAGAGAGCAAAATTGACTAAGCACTAAATTCTTAATCGCAAGTTTTGACCAGCAACTGACAAAATGATCCATGGTGAGATATCAATCAGACCCAAGCAAATAGCTTTTATGAACCGGCCTTTTCTTTTTCTTTTTTTTGTCTGATCACCAAGGTCATTTATTTAGCCTTTAATTCCCCCTCTTAGCACAATGTATTCAATCATTCAAATGGCGTTGTGTAGCGGAGGACTCTCCTCCCGTGATGACAAAGCACACCAGATAAATAAAAAAGAAAAAAGTTAAGATATCAATAAATTACATGCATGCTTAATTTCCTCTGCTTGTCAAATGTTGATGCCTGTCAATTTCAAAGGGTCCGTGTGCTTTATTCTAATGAAAGAGGCGGACGGCACAACACCCTTTCATTTGGCTGAAAATGCTCTGTTCAGCCAGATTTAAGATGAAATGATGCCTTTGGTTATGGACTGTGATTAATGTCAAGGACATCTAAATATAGATGATCTGCATGTGCCTTCAGCGGTCCTGAGCCGGCGCCATGCTGAGATCACACGCAGATAAATATCATCACAATGCCAATAACAACATGGAAGGAATAACACAGTGTTGTAGGGACTGATAAGAGGCACAAGATTAACTTTACGAAGAGCAGTAACGACAGAGAGTTGAGTAGAAAGTGGCTGAAGTTTTAAGGTTCTCAGCAGAACTCTCAGGCCTTTTTCTGCTGATTGTGACAGATTTACATTAACCCTGAAAGACATGTGGTTACTGCTGTTACTGCTAATTTTTATTTGCTAAAACACGTCCATAAATCAGATTCTGGTTGATTTTTCTAGTCCTCAAATCAGGTTCATGTGTTTCTTTTCTGATGTCCACAAGATGACAGTTAGGGAAGAAGAATTCAGATTACTTATATATAATACATGATTGTAGATGAAGGTCCTGATGTTTAACATGTTACTTAAAAGTGCATTAGAATCAGTGACAAATGAACCTAAAGTATCAAAGCACAGTCACATTATCATATCACTGGATCTTTTTTTATTGTTGGTGATACAATAAGTGTTACTTGCTGCTTTATATACTGTTGGGCCATATTTATATACTAATCATAAGGCTTGTGTGTAAAAAGTTAAGAGAAGTAGAAAGTAGGATAAAGAAATTCCCTGTGAAATGTAATGAGGAAGAAGTAGCAGAAAATGCAAATAGTCATGTAAAATACCTCAGAATTGTCCTTAAGTAAAGTACTTGAAAGAATGTACTACAGATGTAAAAAGTATACATTTGAAGTATAAAGTAAGAAACAGTATTTCTCTCCCTTGTTCAGGTGAATCCTGACAAAAAATAATATGATAAATGTCGTTCACATTCGACTAAACGTCTTGACGTAGCCGCGTTGTGAAAGCTGAAGAATGCCAGCGTCCGATTAGATGATGATATTTTTCATGACGTATCTAAACAAACATTGCGTGTTGCCACTATATCATCGTGTAAGTGCCTCTCCCCCTGCAGAGGACACGGTGTAAAACCCAGATCCACAGCTGCTTTCATCCAGATTGAGTCAAGTTTCTCTTTGATGGGAGAATGTAAATGTGTCATTTATACCTGTCTTGTCTTTTATCATGATAAAGCAGTTCATACTCTGGGAAAAGGGAAAAGAGAAATGCAAGCAGTAGCTTCATTCATCGCCTGTCCTGTTTCATTCACACGCCTGTGATTCTCTATCATGCTCCTCTCAGCAGCCGTCAAGAGGCCAGCTCGCATTGAAACAAATCTCTCATATTCTGCTTTTTGATTTCATTCTTTCTCCCTGTCGTCTCTCCTATTAGCTTATTCATTCTTCACATGTGACTGCCAGCCTGTTAAGGTCATATTAAACCAAAGCAATCCACTTTAAATGGTTATCTACGACGTGCATTAAAAAGCTCTTTGCTGCCCTTTAAATATTGTGATTGGGTTATAGGGGGGTCGCTGTTTCGGAGCGCTGATCGCTCTCCCAGGAGCCCGCTTCAGAATATAAATTGAGTAATATTATAAAGGCGGGCACTCCAGAAGGACTGGGTAATGAATAGGATTCATGATCTGAGGAGGAACAGGAGGTCATGCAATGAAGTGAAATACTCTAATAACTCCAATCCAAACCCACTCAGATGATGATACATTAACTGAGAGACCCTTGTATTCCTGTTTTTTCTCTCCTGTGTCAGACTATATGAGCATTACATCTATTCCAAAGCACTTGCTGTGGAAAAAAGAGAGAGAAAAAAAAGGATCCAGTTGGTAATGGTTATTTAGTAAGTTCTCGTTTTGACTTTAATGTCAAGGCCACCTACAACAGTGCTGGAGGGTCAGATCAAATCTCTGCAAATCTTGTAATCTTCTATAAAGACATGAATAAAAAAAAAAAAAAGTAGAAGCAGATTTGTATTGTATTACTCATGCAATTTCATGATCTTCTGCAAATGTCTGGAGAAATGTAGCCGGCAGATCAGACAGCAGATTACTCCCACTGGAGGCCTAAATACAAGATATTAAGATTTCAGACCTAATCCCCCTGCGATTATGATTTTTTTTTTTTTTTTATCTGCAAGGAATTACATTCATCATCCTACATAGTAAGCTGTGTTTATTTGAGGTGGCCCATGGATAGTTTTGCATGTTATCCCTTCAGATCAAGACAAATCTGGTAGATGCTATCATTGGCCTTCTGCCTCTGTGTGTCTATCTCACTCGTACCTGAGGATGACTGATTACATGTTATTCAACTGTGCCCAACTGGGATTAACATGAAGGCTTTGCTTTCCTTAGTCATAACTTATCAAAAGGAACGATTGCTGCGATTTTTTTCAGGTTGTGATTTTCTGTTTTTTTTTTTTTTTTGCCTTTGTGACGAGATCGAAGAGCTGCAAACATTTACTGTTATATCATGCTTTTAATAGAAGCCAGCGGGCTTTCTCTCTGTCACTGGATCTTGATGGAGTGTATAGGAGTGCTGGAATGAGTTCTGGCTTCTTGCAATCAGGCACAGGGAAAATGGTTAATTCCACTTGTGATGACACTGGCTCGGCAAGCACAACAGTTTTCAAGTGCTGACACTGACCAGTAATGACTGAACGAATGGATAGAGAATAGAGAAGGTATGTGTGTGTGTGTGTGTGTGTGTGGTGGGGGGGTGGACAGAGAGGGGCTAAGAAAGGGAAGAGGAGTCAGTAAAAGAGACACTAGTAAAGTATGAGAGAGAGCGAAAGAGGGAGTAAGAGAGACACAGCTGCTTCTGCACAATCGCTTTTCAGCATCTACAGTCCCAGGCCAAAATACCATTAATACAAGTGTCAGAGGAGTGAGTGGAATCAGGCACAGCGCGATGGCTTTGAGTGGCTTGAGAAGAAAATGCCCGGGATCCTTTGGGGACGGGCCTGTCTGAGACGACCGTCCATTCTTCTGGCCCCTTTTGTGGCGCTGCCTCTCTGTCCATCGCCTTCCTTTTATTTTGTGTGAAGATTAAATTGCACATGATCTCTAATGTCTCCGGCCCTCCGCTTGTCGTAGGTCGACGACCTCCATGCGGCTCAGATAATAGATACATCCCCTGTTTGTCTTGTGGTGAAACGCTCGTCCGCCACAGTCCAGTAAGCCGCCATTGTCACACGGTCTGAAGCAATTAAGTAAAATGGTGGATAAAGCCTCGGTGCGTCCTTTCAATATTTATTACATCCTCTTTGTGAAAAGAGCTATTTAGTCGCTGTATCTAAAATGATCACTAATGCAATTACAAGTGCATTTAGAATACACATTAAGGGTAATCTTCACCCCTTAGAGAAGGACCCCGACCAGAGGAGATAAGAGATGAAAGTTACACAGGATGTTACATGTCTGTGAGTAACAAAGCATGTGTCCATACGTCTGAGGCCGGGTCACCTTTTATCTTCATCTTTAAAGTGCAATACTGGATCATTTATTTTTCACATTTTCTCTCCATAGTGATAAAGCTCATTATTGGTGTGTGTAGACTTCCCGCTCGCCACCCGTCCATCACACAGCATGACCAGTGCCGTGACAACTTCTTCATATGAGTTTTTGTTTGACGTGGCGCTCGCCTGCCTTTGTCAGCTCAGACACGCTGGATGGAACTCTCCTCCTCTCCTCTGGCATTTCAAACAAATGTGAAACACAAAACATAGTCTTGATATATGTTGCGGGTCAGCTGTCAGGAAGTTTGGCTTGTGTGATGGGACAGTAAAGAGTTTGGAATGTTTAAAGTGAAGCCTCATGAAAGTGGAGCTGAAAATAGGAGCGGTGATTCAAACAGGAAAGTGCTCTTGTCAACATCAAGCCTTTGGTTACAGCAGATGGAGTTAACTGGAAGGCCTCCGAAGACTTAATTAAAACCCATACAGTAGATGTGTGCTGTGTTTGTGGAAAAACAGTTTACGGGGTGAATGTCGACATAAAACTGGACAACGCACCAGCCATGACAAACACAGGAGTGTGTGGTCTCTGCCTCACTCACATGATACTGTCTAATGTTACTGATATGAGAAGAGCTTTCTGCTCAGAGAGTGAACAGTGTGATGGTAGCTGGGACTGTCAGACCACAGGGACAGGAGGAGCAGAGGATTTCATATGAAAGCTTGTGGACATGTCAGCGGTGAATGTGGTCGTCCTCCTCCTCTAGTCGTCTCCATGCGTGTGTTTGGGATGCAGTAACACATCACTCATTACAGTTAATAATCCCAGTTGTGTGACAATATGGCGGCCACTGTGTCGGCTTGTCTGGATGTGTGATTGATTTCACTTTGATCTCCGTGTTTCTTCATGTAGGCTTCAAGGAGCAAAGTAAAGAAGCGAGAAGCCAAATGTAACTAATTTGATTTTGCTGTCAGCTAATTGGCAAAATAATGTAATTACTTTTTTTCAATTTACTTAATGAGCAACTATTCAAAATTTTCAGATTAAGCGGTCAACACTGCTGATAGGGGGCACCTGCTCTACAGTTCTACAGTTTCATTGAGCAGATGCTTTTATCCAAAGAGACGGAAATCTGAGAGTTGATCAGAATCAGAATCAGAATTCCTTTATTGTCATTATACAGGATGTACAACGAGATTGGAGAGCTTCTCCTTTCAGTGCAATAGTTAAGTTTAAAAAAAATAGTATAAGTAAAAAAGACAGATATATAGAAGATGAGATGCAGACTTGTGCACAGCACAATTGAGGCTCAGTGTATGATATGAGGTAGATGGTAAATATTGACGGTACTAGTCCAGATTTCTATGTTGTTCACATAATATTGCACAGACACCAGAATATGTATTAATTTAGTGCAAATGATGAATGGTATATACAGTAAAAGTCACATATGAATGTATTGCACATGATTTGTTAAATAAATAAATATGGAAATATATTTCCGAGGTAGCTACAGAGGCAGTGATGGAAATATTGCACATTTTGCATTATACCAATGACCGGGCTCGTTGTATGTCTGAGTTCAACAACAGTACAACACGAGCAAGGATCTGGTGAGGAGAGAAAACCTGGGTAAGTGTCATAAAGCCAAGTCTGAGTTTGACACTGCAGGCAGTGTAAGATGGGAATGCACAGAGGGCATAGGATGCATCTTTTTTTTTTTTTTTTTTTGCAGTCTATTAAGTGCATGTTGATGTACTTTTGCACACATTTTGCAGCATGTTGCTATTTCCAGTGTTGGGAAAGTTCACTTTCTATATGAACTAGTTCAAAGTTCAGTTCAAACCTTTTAAAATGAACTAGTTCAGTTCATCGTTCATCATTCAAAATTGTGAACTAAAGTTCATGCTTCCCCAAAATGAACTATTTCGTTCTTTTTTCGTTCTTTTTTTTGTTTTGTTTTTTTACGTTGCCACGAGCTACGAGCTAATTCCCGACTGTATGGGAATTAGTTTCTCAGTAAACGCATCCTCCTTCCTTGCACATATGTGAATTGTGACGGGACTGACGACCGCTGATGACGAAGTTGGTAGAGCGACAGGCAGGACTTGCGGTTGCCAGATCGGGTGGTTATCCGCGACATTTTAATGGTCGTTTACCATGTGTTTTTACTGTTTTAGCTTGGTTTTTCGCCGAGGGCTCTTGAAATCTGGCACGAACGTAATCTGAACGAAATCAGAGTGCCGTTCAAGAAACAGCAGAATGAGTACGTTCACAATTTAACGTTCATCAAGCAAAAATGAACGGGACGTTCATGTTCACCCAAAATATGAGTTAGTTCATGAACGAACGTTCTTTGAACGCGTTCGGGTACAACACTGGCTATTTCCAACAGCTATGTCAAAGCTTTCAAAAACTGTCCACATCACAGTTTGGATAAAGTGTCCGAATGAAATGTAGCAAAAGAGACATCAATCTACTGGAGCCTGTGACTTTGAGCCAGTTAGCAGACTCCAAGTTACACAAGGTTACATTGCAGTGCTGGATATTCCATCATCCAGCCCCCAAAACATTGACTCCTGTATGTCTGTAAGTCTCTGAAACCTACTTCCCTCTGCGAGAACCTGTCTGCTGACAGCTTGGAGCCAGTCCCTCTGTCCCCCCCCCCTCTCTCTCTCTCTCTGCTCTCTACCTCTCTCTCTCTTCCCATCTTTCTTAATTGACTTCCCAGTTTGATAACACATGCCTGTCTGATTGGAGCCGGGCTGTCTCGCTGATGCTCAGAGGAACGTGCCTCTTCAATAGCAGATCAATTAGTCTATTAAGATAACCAGGGACATAGGTCCTCTACCCTGGCTCCTATCTGGAGGGGGGCCAGTGTTGTAGTCACTGTTCTTCAAAAGAAAAAAAAAAATCCAGTAAGTCATAGATTGCATATAAAAATAGTATAGTATACATATACAGTACATGTATGGCTAATAGTCATCAAAATGCAATAAGACTCTTTAACACCTCATTATAGTAAATAACTGCATTTTATAATGTAATATCTGTTCAGTGCAATAACATGGAAGTTTCTGTGCAATAGCATTCATAGCATCTTTATTCTCATATGAATAATAGTATGTCTATTACTTCTGGATGCCAAAGACAAGGAAAACATGTAACATAATGTAAATACTTTACCTCACTTGTCACTTTATTGTCTCTATGCCACTTATTGTTTCTTGTTTTTTTATTACTGCCTTATTTTTTTAACTAGCCACTTTCTGGTATTTATTTTTTGAGTTACTGTTTACTGTCTGTTACTGCTGCTGTGACAAGTAAATTTCCCCTAAGGGGATCAATAAAAGTTATCTTATCTTATCTTATCTTATCTTAAAATAAAAAGAAGTGTTATCCAGGCTCAGGGATTTACTTTTCCCTATTCTAATTGTTCTATATGTCCCCAGTCGTGCATAAATGCTTTGCGATACAGACAGATGGCAGGTCTCTTATTATTTTGTGTTTCATCTTGAGCCATGCCAGGTGGCTCGAATATTCATTTCATTTTGATAATTCCACAGATTACTCCGAGCGATCTTAAAGCTTCACCCAGCAAGATTTACATGTGAAAATACCTCTGTCTTATCAAAATCACAAAGTGGGTTTTAAGAGCGGAGCGTCTCTGAAGATTCACTCAGCTCGCCCAAATTTATGCCTCATGTCACTGTGACCTGTGCCATCCCATGCAGAAGCTGCAGATGATCATTAATACAGTTTGTATTCAGATAAACTGCTGATAAGTGCAGGGCTTCAGGCTGTAGTGAGTTTCCCTCTTCGCAGTGTTACGAGCACGTAACCAGTAACCAGGCCACCCAACAGGTCACCTGACACCATCATTACATCAGCCACACAGATCTGGTTTCCCACCTCTGCCCGTCGAGGTGTATCCAGCAATTGTGTCCTTTCGTAAGCAACTTTTATAGAGGCTCACGGAAAAGCCTCGGAGCCCAGAGGTCAGGGGCCAACGTGCTGATGGATTATGGGGTTTCACCGTGCCCGCTGCTGCTGACAGGCTTTATTGGTTGGGAGGATGAGCTTGTAACCCTTTATATAATTATTGTATTAAGGCCAGTGTGGCCCTGCCTCGCTGGCACTTGTCCCTGGATCAATGTGGAGATAATTTCAGAAATGAATAGTTAGTATCGATCAGCCCCTTTAGTGATGGCTTATCAGCCTCTCGGACAGGTCGCTGTAGATTATTGTGCCATTGTCATTTATGTCCTCGTCATAGAATTTGTATTTTTTTTTGAAGCAGGCCTGGTTCAAACAAAGACAATTCAATTTGCAATGGATTTCGCTCAGTTTTTTTTTCCCACCTCTTCTTCACTCTCTGGTACACAATAAGCAATAAATCACAATGGTTTGTGTTTTTATCTCCTCCTTCCCTCCGTTGCTCCTCTGACACCCCGGCTGGTCTCTGAGGGCTCGGGGAGGACGGAGGAAGAGGAGGGCGAGCGTCAGCACTTGAACTCTGGCTGAGGGATTGAGTGAGCTTTGGTTCAGACACAGCGATGACCTTCAGGCCTGGTGTTTGGAGAGGAGCGAACTTGGTGTTTTTGTTATTTAGTGCTCTTTGTGTGGCTGTAATAAACCGGCAGGAGAGAGGACATATGGACTTGACCATCGCTTCATGAGCTCCTTCAATTCATTGTGCAATTTTTACTTCTAGAATTCAAGTACAATTCACACTCTGGACTAACAGATGTGGATGATGTGGTGTCCACTAGTGCACCATCCACAGCAGCAGCTCTGCCCTAGGTGTGTTTGTGTGTTTATTCATCCAGTAGGCTCTTTGTTTGAGCAAGGCGAGCCCCCCCGATGTCATGTTTGTACTTTCCCCTCTTGCCTTCTAAACTGTGAATGACAAGACGTATCCATCAGAGGGCTGGAGCTCGATTTCAATAGCAGCTCAGGGGGAATCATTCAGAGAAATGTAATTTACTCACTATTGGTCAGTTTGACCCATGACCTCATTCACTTGACATGGTTGCCATAGAAACCATTGAAAAAGAGCGAGAAGAGAGTCAGATAGCATCATTTCAGCTGCTCATCCAATACTCACAGTCGAACAAGAAAAAAAACAACAACAACGACAAAAAAAAACAAAAACAGGCTGGGTGGCAGAAAACGGTAACGAAAATGTATCAGCAGCAGAAAGAGAAACAAATAAAGCAGAACAAACTGGATTTACACCAAATCCAAGACGCAGGGGTTCGTTAGACTGAGCGGCCTCCATCATTACATAATTATATCAACACTGCTATTTGTCATAACTGTCAGACGCAGTCATTTTTCCATGCTGCTGACAGATTAATTACAGCCAATTATTTCAGAAGTGTTCTCATACTAATTAGTCATACAGTTACACAGCGCTAATAGCTCAGGGATCAAAGAAAACAAATGACTATCATACATCATTTCAATTAACCAGCATGATGGATTAATTAACACTCTGTCATTTTAATGCCCTGGGTGGTCGGATATGATGAGGGATGATCAGAGGATTTTCACTTCAGCGACGGGGGAGAATCCAAGAGCATCCGCGTGGATTGTAAACGGTCGCTGTTCAAAACATGTAGTATGCGAAAATGCCTCCATTGATTGAAATGCAAGACACAATTCAGCTGTGTGGAGCTCCTATGTTTTCTCCCCCATGTCAGAGTTGTTATTAAAATGTGTTGAAAAATGTGTCTAATTATTAATTTATTTTTGGATTTTTTCATTTCACAAAAAAAAAAGAGCAAAGAGAGAGATAACCACGTTTTCCATGTCATGAGAAGATATGATGCACTTTCATCATCGGTACCCGAGGAACAGATGTGTATGTTAACGCCTCAGAGCACAGAACACATCTGGATCAAATGGTTCAAACTCCATCAGAAATGACAGGACATGAGCAACCAGCTGAAATGTACACTGTCTTTTCAACTTTCTCCCTCCTTTAAAATGACTGAGAGGTATTAGAAATAAGGCTGATGGCACCTGTATGAACAACAACAATCATCTTAATATGCAATTTTACACCAGTAACTAGTTTTGAAAACAAGCTTTACATGCAAGTCTTATGTTTTTTTATTAACATAGGAAATGCTTTTAATTAACACATGTGACAAGTCATAAAAATGTTGACTGTGTCGGGAAATCTTTCATTTGTTTTCATGCAGGATATCTGACGTTGTAGTACAATATCCGCTCTTAGTGATGACGACATCATTAAACTTTTAATGGTTTGCGTTCAGCCACAGCAAAGGTTAAAGACCATAGTCTTGGTTTAATACAGAAAAGGTCTTCAGTGACTTTTTAACACAATGTGATTAGTCATATTTTTCCAGTGTTTTTGATGCCTAAACTGAACAACACAGATGAGATTTGGGATGTGAAAAACGTGGTTTTCGGGTGCTGATACAGTAGCGTCCCTGCAGGAATTCTTGCTTTCATTGCTCCTTTTATCGTTCTATCACTTGCTGTCTGTCTCATTGTAGTAGAGTAAATATATAATAATTTAGAATCTTAAAAATAGAGAACATGTTCATGCTGTTACTACATTTGGATGTTGGACTGTGAAGAGTTTGACACAATAAATCACACAGTCACATTCATCTGCTGAAGGAGGAACGATGGTCTGACTTTAACATGAGTACATAGGAGCATGACTCTGTGACATCACAACTAGTGTGCAGCCAATCGTAGTCCAACATTTACCCCAGTGTGACGTGGAAACCTGAAACTTCCAGTAAACTGAGAATGATCTTTTCAGTGAAGTAGGAGACATCTTGTGTCCTGAAATTAAATCGTTAAAAGGACACTAATCTCATAATCACATATTTTTTTCAATGAGGGAAAAGGAGATGTGCTTTTGAAGAATTTTTAACAACAGTTTTGTGGCAAAACCATATCAGACACAAATGATTATTTTTGTGTTTTTTCTTCAGTGCTTGTTACGTCTCAACAATTACTTGGACGGGAGCTTCACTTTTATTTTTAATTTTCAAACCTATATGACATGGGAATAATATGAGCATTGTTTATCTACTTTTTAATAGTTTATTGGATTAATATGTGTGATTTTCTGTATTGTTTAGTGCTAATAGATAGAGCTCCTGGGGCTGATATGGATATCCAAACTTCTGAAAAAAAAAATATAGGTGCATAAACACTAGTTTCACTTCTGTATTATAACATACAGTATGATATCCATCTGCTGTCATGTGTGACTGACCAATATTCCCAGTAGCTCTTTTTTTACCCAAAGCAGCAGTTTGGTATATCCATGACAGTTTACAGTAGGTCAGCGCTGACCAGCTCTTTGAGGAGAGACCCTCCATCAGTCTGAGCGGCTGAACATTCATCATCAGAAGACAGGACACGGGGCCTTTTACTCTGCCTGTCAATGAGCCTGCCGGCCGGATTTTTCTCAGCTCAGGTCTTTCTTACTGAAGCCAGAAAAAAAGGAAATTGCCAGGTGCTGCACATTTTTGATAGACGTGTCTATATTCCCTCCGAACTTAACAGTCCATACAGAGGATTGAATGTAGGATCCATAGCTTTAAATCTCCTGCTGCACTGGAAGCCACATCTCCCCCTTTAGCTGCTCCTCATGCCTTGTTGACCCACAGCGATTAGACAATATATGTAAATTGTTGACCTTACCAATGAAACATTGACATTGATTTCTAAATAGGCCATCATTGTGTTTTACTGTAGAGCCTGATATGGCGGCTCTCGTCCAGCGTTTGAAGCTGCAGGCAACAGTTCTCCACAGCCTAATCCAACTCGATATGGCAGACACCCTCACTCTTCATTTAAACAAACAAAAGCAGCACATAATGATCAGCCCTGCCATTATGGCCGATTGATTTGATCTGGTCCAGGGCGCTGTGGATTTATTTTCTTTTATGCCCATATAGATGTGTGTCACAGCCTCAATATGCATCACAAGCATGTGTGTGTGTGTGTGTATGTGTGTGTGTCAGTCCCTATCCAAACAAATGGAGGCGGTTTGGGCCAGAGAGCCTGGAGCACTGCTCGTCCTTTAATTGCCATTTACATACTGGGGGAATCATTAATTTCTAATTCCCCTATTATTTGTCAGCCGCCCCCATCCCTTCATCCCTCCCCTCTGTCTGATGCTTGTGTCAATGTCAGGGCCCGTCAGTGTCATCAGACTACAGGAAGTCCAACAGACAGTTATCCATCTCCCTCAGATAACTCATGTTTACCTTGTGGCACTTTTTTGCAGGTTCACTGCAAAATCAGTGTTTATTCTGTTCAATATTATGACCTGTGTCATGATACACAAGAAGGGTAAATCCTCATAGAACCTATATTCAGTATCACTACCACTACATACTGAAGCAGTAAAGGGATTAATTTACCCTTTGATTTCACTGAAAATGACCCTATAATAATATAATGAGTTTGATTAGTTGCATGTAATCAATATCATATCTACCTGAAAATGTAGAGAACCTGAGTACAGATACTCTGTGCTGTCCTTTTATATGGTTCTACTGATATCTTTAAGTAAAAGCAATAATAAAAGTACATAAACATCATCACAAAAAGATAAGATAATTCTTTATTGATAAGATCATAATTTATAAATTAAGTAATTAATTAATTTTAAAAATGCAGTATTAAAAGTAAAAGTACCCTCTTTCTACATGCTATAGTTTTATACTGTATATATTGTATAATTGGATTAGTCATATCAATGCATTATGGTTTAATACTGTATCTGGCAGAGGTGGGTTGTATGGTTTATTCTTAATGCATCATATTTTTTACCTTCTTAATATGATTTGTTTTTAGAATCTTATATGTGCAAAGTAACAAGTAATTGTAGCTGTCAAATAAGTGTAGAGGAGTAAAATGTAAGATATTTCCATGTGTTACTGTTCTCTGCAAATCACTGGAGAGCAGCCTGCTGCAGTAAAGGGCCAGTCATTGTAATCAAAGCACAGAACAGCGGAGCATGAATATCCTGATACATTTACAAGGAAGCCGGAGTGTATCTCATGTTCAGCAGTTATTGTAGCGTTCTGGCAATCAGACAGGAGACACTTGGAAAATGCATAAACATCAAAATGCTTTTTTGTTTATGATTAAGTTGGGGCCATTGAAATGAATTCTACCACTTAACTCCCAGTCAAGGGGGATTATTGAGCTTTATGATGCAGCCAGTGAAATATCAATAGTACTGGATGGGGCTGTTGGGGTTTTTGCACACTGCTCTTTTGTTTGGTTGTAAATGAGCTGCATCAAATTCAATGACCACAGAAGCCATTAACAATGGACACACTGGATGAGATCCATGATGCAAACATACACACTTTGAGCACAAAGGCAGACGATGCAGCACTGGCTGAGGCACTGAGATGAAAAAAAAAAGTGAAGTAATTCATCTATCATTGGAGATTATCACATGCAGTTCAACACAATAAGGAATGTTGCACATATGAAAGGCATTTCACTTTAAAGCCAAAGCATCACTTTCAGGCTGAATCTCTGCAGGGATTGTGACCTTCTTGTATAGATTTTACTAAGCCAGGTAAGTGCTTTGCATGTATACATTCTCTATTGGACCTGTCCCTGGGATCAGAAGCCCAGTAGTTGCAATTACATTGCCATCGCCACAAGCCAGATAATAATTAGAGGTTGACAAAATTCAGGGCCAGGTTGGAGAGCTATTGATTTCCCCATGTTCCCTCTTTGGAAGGATCAAGAAAATAAGACATGAAATTTACTGTCTTCATAAAAGTTTTAGTAAATCAGGCCATTTGAAAGGGCTATCGACAGTTTTTTCATTACCATACATAGTGTTCTCTAAAGCGTTTTTGATTATTAGCAATAAGAGAGCAGCTCTCTCCTTGGTGTCTTTCATGCACCAATAAATAATGGCTCCTTTGGAATATTTGGAGGTAATTTTAATCACCCAGTCGCACATATAACCTCAGCGAGGTCATAACAGGATTACTTTCCAATTTAGCGTTGACAAAGACTGCCTTAAGCTTTCAGCTGAGAAATGCACATATGAAGGTGTGCAGAGAGGTGCGGACAGAAAAGCGATGGCAAGACGCATCGCTGAGGGCGAGAAAAACACACGATGATGCTCTGTAACCTTTTCCTCCAACAAAATTTTGTTAGTGTCAAAGACGGCTGCAAAAGTTCTCTAAAGAAATTATCCGCAAGTAAAGGAAAGCGTCGACGGAGAGAATTAGAACTGACAGAGACATAAAGAGCGGGCCGACAGGAAACGCCGGCGTCCTGTATGCACGCAGACAAAGTCAAAAGCAGCTGCGTTCAAGTTGCTGCGAGCGCCAGAGATGTGCAGGCTGAAGCCCAGGGGGTCATTTCCCCTCCTCGATGGACAGACTATTAACTTTTTGATTGGCAGCAGGGCTGATGCTGCCTGTTCATCATTGAGCCCTGTCGATTCCTCAGCATCTGGAAACAGCACATAAATTCGAAGGCCCGAGTATGAACAGTGCATCTCAGCATCCTCTGAAAGGGTTGCATCGCATCGCCATAAAGAAAAACAGCAGCATTTCACTGACACTGATTTCCTCGCTGGCAAAAAGTCACAGAAATAAATGACTTGGAACACTCTGCAGTGGAGAAGACGCTGAGTGCTGACAGCCTTTCGCAAAGTAGTTTTGGTGTATTTTTTTTTTTTTTGCTTTATTTCTTCTCCTTTCTGCTGTTGACAGGAGCGAAACAAAATCTCAGCGACTGGATACAATGATTTCAGCAATGTCTTTAGAAAAATGGCCAGGCTCGGCCTACAGTACAATATTTAAGTGATGGAACTTTCCAAACTTCAGCCCTCACTTTAATTACTTGTTAGTCTTTTTATAGGGGAAGAAAATATGGCTGTCAGGGTTTATGGGGGGGCAGAAAAAAGGGCTGACCTGTTTTATCTGCCCTTGCACACGCATCAGTGTAATGATGACAAAACGGGATGTTAACTAATGATTAGTAGAAATGGTTGCAGTTAATTAGTTGGTCCTTCGTTTATCGTTCCATTTGCACATTTTGGGGAGCAATCGTTATTAATTAGGGCCATCATGCCGAAAGGGGTGAGGTGGAACCCTACAGCCAAGTTAATCAGGCTGCAATGAAAGCTCCATTATCCTGCTCCGTCCCGTTGGCCTGTGATCTATTAGCATTATCTAAAAGCTGCAACCGGGATCAACGACAAGGCTGAAAAAAAAAAAAAAAATCAAAGGGACATAAACAGGGCGGCTTTGATCGCCCTAGTTCTTGGGTCACTGAGAATCTCACATGATATTGTGTGGCTTTTTGTGTCATGGCATAAATCCAAGCGGTGGGTATTGAGTGCTGTGGAAGTGGTGTTTAGTATGTGTGACTGCGGGTTTGTCTGGGCGGGCGGTGGAGGCGTCTCCATGCAGCGCGGTCTGAACGGCTGAGGTTACCGTTTGTAGGTGAAGTTGAGGGTAAAACAGCCACTTTGTTTAAGGAAGTTCTTAATAGCGTGTAATTTGTTGTCAGTGGATGGGCAGCAGAACATGCAAAGAGGTGCAAGGAACAACGGCATAAGCTTCTTCTCAATGAGTGTGATCTAGTATTTAAGTCTTAGACGTTGACGATATTCTCTTTTTCCCTGAACATATGAAAAGGCCACACAATGATTCAATCCGTAAGCAAAGTAACACTGTTCTGCTCTACAGACACCCTACATTCATTTACTTACACTCAATAGTAATACTACCTGGGCTGTGTACTTCTGATGTGTATTGAGTGTCTGACTATGCTGTAAAGAATAAAGAGCTTTAAACTATCTATGTGATTTACCTTGTGAGGCACCTTAAAACCAAGCACAGCAACTGCAGCAAATGCAAAAGTTGCTAAATACTACAGTGCTCATGTGCTTTAGAAAATCACTGACACTTTTTTAGAAAGTACATTTGTGACTTTTTTATTAAAAGCATATGCTACTATGTTATCTTTAGCATATTTTCCACCACTTGTACTCTATAATCTCTGCATCACATGAGCTAATCACACTCTCATTTCGAAGTAATCACCTTAAAAAACATATTACCTATCTGCGTTATTGAGTTGCTAAAGCTGCAGTTTTGCAGGAATATGAGTAAATGCAAATTTGCTCAAATTCCCGCAACGCTACGAGCTGATTATGCTCGAGACTTAGCACCACGAAATACTGGCTGCATTCATCACAAATAACCAGGGAGCGGGCACCAAAGTGTAAAGGAGGAAATCAATGCATTTTCCCGGCTTATTTCATGCAAATGAGCTCTGAAGGAAACTGATATGGTTAAGGCAAGGTTACAGAAAGAAAGGGGGGAAAGGCCGGTGTCCCCGAGAAATCAATAGAATAAACTTGAGAAATGATTTAGATAGAGCAGATATGAACATTGAAATAAACAAATAACCTTAAAGGAAATCAATCATATAATTTAAAGAGTAAACGGGTTGAACCGGGGTGATCTCCCTCATGGTTTAGACAAATGGAGGATTTTTAATTTCATCATTGATATTATGCCAGACTTGGAGATTTTGCAGATGGTTGCAACCAGGAGGAGGGGAGAAAAATCAATTGAGTCTAGTACTGTGGTCTTAAGAGATGTTAGATATTTACAGCATGGAGGTATGGAGCCTTGTATAAATTTACATTTTAAGAGATAAAAGACCTCTGTATTTTATCTTGTTATTGATAATAGAAACTGTCGACTTTTATCCTGTCCCATCTCAGGGAAGCCTGGCTGTCTGCTCGATGTGTTTGTGCATGTGACCGAGACAGGGGATGAGAGTGTGTTTGTGTGCATGAGAGGGAGAGGGAGAGAATACGAGAGACAGAGCAGTGGTCTGAGGCAATTTCAAGCCTTTATTTTCTTGATACACAAAAGGCAGGCTTTGTGTGCGGTTGTTGTTTTTTTTTCTCTCTCTCTCTCTCCCGCTTCCACGTCAAGGCAATCGAGGTGGCATAATTGCATCAGAGGTCCAGAAATATAGGGTTGCAATTTAGAAGGAGGATGAGAAGAAGAGGAAGAAGAGGAGAATGAGAAGTGTGTGTGTGTGTGTGTGTGTGTGTGTGTGTGTGTGGGGAGGTTAGGAAAGGCATCTCAGACAGGTTCATTTACGGCTGGAACAGGGACAGAGAGGTTAAGACATTGTGACAAGAGACAAAGTAAATGTATATGTAAATGCAAGAGGTTGTTATCACTCCTAAAACACTATGCAGCTTTTTCGTGCTTTGGAGCCCTAAATTATATTTAGGCCACATAAAATCCAATAGTCCAACTGTGACCCGCCGCTATGTAAATGGTTCAGGTAATTCTTTAAAACACTGCACTGGTGGCCGAACGGTGGGGGCAAATAACAACAAAGTGTTTACATCATTTGAATGATTTAGGAGTAGTCGCAGCGATCACTTTAATAGACTCCAGTGTGCTGGCACAGACTTCCAGGTTACAGCTTTCCCTGCTCTTTCACTCCCGCTGCATTTCTGCCCACGCTTAACAAGAAGCACTCGGAGAAAAGACAAAACTCAACGTCCCATCGGAGTTCTTTCTGTCACATGTCCAGCTCTATAGTCTACATGTCCACCTGGAGAACTTGATTATGTCATTTGCTGATGTGCACCTCATGTAATGTGATAAGCCTTGGGGCAGATTACAAGGGAGCATTGTGTATAGATACATGTGTATGTGTGTTTGACTGGTTTAAAGAAAAACATGTTATTATAATGACGATGGATCAAATGACACATGTGTGTGATGTGAAAGAGGTCACTCACAGTAACTGACAGATAATTATCAGCAGGCTCTGCTGTTCCACTCAGCTCACATTCAAGTGTCTTTCAGCTCAAGGTTTTGATTTTTTTGTCCCATAATTTTACTGGTTTGGTTCAGTCTCTTAATGTGTTGTTGTTGTAGGCAGCAAAAAACACTTATGACTGAAAACAGTGAAAATAGCAAAGCACTCAACAGGTAAAGAGTTCGATATTTTGCTCAGAAACAGTACAGAACCAAAGGAAGAGTGAACTTACTTTTGCCAGATGTTTCTACTGGATGAATAAATGTTTGCTTTCAGGATAAAAGTTGATGATATATCCAAGTTGTGTGTGCAGCTTTTTTTCACTGCCCCCAGTTGTTGGACAAACATTAATAATTGTTGGTTCAAAAAGTTGCATTATGACTTTCATAGACCTTAATTAATGCCCTCTGTTATCTGATCAATGCACTTTTGGTCCCTATAATTTTTTTTTTGTGATCGCACAGCTGAAGCTTATCCTCCTGCTACATTCATTGCATTCAAGTCACCTTGGCGTCTAAATATTCAGCAGCAGGCTTTGATCCTATCCACATCAGTCAAAAGCAGAGAGCTACCAGCATCAGTGCCTGAGAGGCAGACTCATTTGGTTTGCCACCAGCGTACCTTTTCCTTTTTTTCCTGCTTTTAAAGGAGGTGTATCCAGCCACCCCTTGTCCACTTTAATTTTTAATTACCATCTTCCGCTCACCTTTGTTATAGTCATGACACGCTCGCGTTAAGCCGTGTACAGCAGGCAGGCAGGCAGGCTGGAGGGAGGGGGGTGGGGGAAGAGGAGGGCTACGCTTGTTCTACCGAACAGAATGGCTGGATTCACTTCTCTAATTATGCAGGCAGACATGCTCTGGGGTGAACTCTGGTACCAACATGCTGCCTCTGACACGGGATCAGGGCCCCGGGGCCGCCGCCGAAGCCCGCTGGAGGATTGGGGGGGTTAGGAAGGTGGGGTGGAGGGCGGCATTCAGAGAGACAGATGAGGATGAAGAAGTAAATCTGCACAAGAATGAATAAAGAAGGACAACTGAAATAGTGGGAATTAGCACCTGCGGTTGTTTTCTTCACTGACCGACACTGACCGAGAGAAAGCAGGAGCCCAACCACAGAAAAAGTGAGGTTGAAGGGATTAGTTTTCAGGCTGGTTGGAAAACCGAGTAACTCATAGATTTTATGCTTTATAGTCTAATTTTTTTCCGCACAAATTAGATGAAAATACAATATTTAACTTTTAGCTTTCTTGTCCATTTTAAACTTAATTCTGAATGTGTATGTCTAATACAAATTTCATCTCTTTTTTTTGAATCTCTATGTGCCTGACTGACTGGTATTAGTGTTTATATCAACCCCAATATTGAAAAAAAAAAAGAGATTAATACATTTCAGCATGGTAACTTAAATGCACCATATTGCATGAATTCCATTAGTGTCAAAATCTAACAAATAATAAATAATAATAATAAATTTTATTTACAATGCACTTTATATTTGGGCAATCTCAAAGTGCTGCAAAGACAGATAAAAGACAGTAAAATCAATAAGAGCAAAAGAGAAAGCAATAAAGAGAGCTAACACCTTAGCACGAGATCAGTCAGGGCGTTTTTCTTCATCATGAATTTCATTGACACATATATATATATATATTACATTTTCATTTGTTATACTTTGATTTAAGCTCAATTTTTAAAAAATTTCTATTGCATGATATTCCAAGTAAAACCATCAGATTCATAATTTAACTCAATTTTGCCGAAGTATGTACTCAAGGCCATTTGTCATTGTAAATAGCAGAATTGTTATATTTTTGCATAAAGTTAATTTTATTTCAAGGATGTCCACTTATAGAACAAGCTAAGCGATGTAATCACACATTATCTTTTATTGGAGTCTGGAGCAGACTTCGGTACAGTTATTCTCACCTGTTCAATTTAAAAACCAACCAACCAACTCAAGCATTTAATAATACATTGGCACAAGAGATGATATCACAGGAGTGACAGTCCCTGCTCCCTCCGGTCTCACATGAATATGGAGAAGTGTAATCAAGCATGGGAATTAACACATCTTGCTAAGCATGTATAATTGATATGAATTGATCCCTGTCTGCACTCCACAAACCCTCTATTGCTATGTGCGTGATTGAGCGTTTGCACACACGCACTGAAGTTCGAAGGTAGAGAGAGAGAGAGAGAGAGAGAGAGAGAGAGAGAGAGAGAGAGAGAGAGAGAGAGAGAGACTGTCAGGAGTGAGCTGCCATTAGTGCCAGCCAGTTTAATGGGGACAGTAATTGATGGGTCAGCATGTTTCAGAGCGGCTGCTAAAGCTTCGTTAATTGTCAAAAGAAGTTCAAATTGATTGGGGTCGCTGCATTAGTACATACAGCAGAATTGATTAATGCTTTGTTCTGAAATGAATGCATGTAATGGATGGGTTGGTGTGGCACTTTATTTATTGAATTCATTAATGCAAGCCTCGGGACAAGAGTGATGCCAGCGGGCCAGGGGCGAGTCTGACG
>JBBMOC010000086.1:66093-82602 GCA_037975185.1 Centropyge bicolor
CTGGTAAAAGGGGCACAATTTGACATTTTCAAAAAAGTAGCTCTAATTTAGTTTTAAAATTCCAGATGCAATAGAGGACCAGTTTGACATTTCAGGAAATAGGCTTAGTTGCTGCCTTGATGAGAGTTAGATGAGAAGTTTAATAAGACTCTAATCTCTGTATGGTGAAACTACAGCCAACATCTCAGATCAGCATGTAGACTGGAAACATGAGTAAACAGCTGAAGCAGCTATGTCCAAAAGTAAAACAGCAACATGTCTAACAGATCTCTGGCGTCCTGTTGTTTTCAGTGCCATGTATCATACAATCAGCAGACACTTCAGGCCTTTTTGTTCAGAAGAGACAAATCTTGTTTTAATATTTTTTCGTCATATGTGCTGTTGGACAGATTTGTAATCTTTGGTTAGAGTCAGGCTGAAATCTAACTATTCCTTTAAGTGACTAACAAATACCGATTTACAAGGCAAGGATCTCATCCACCACAATACATGTCTGAATGGCTGTTATGATCGAAAAACACAAAGTCCAATTTGCCAGTGGATGTGGTTTTATTATGGGTGTGTGTGTGTGTGTGTGTGTGTGTGTGTGTGTGTGTGGTGTGAACGGCTTCTTGCAGTGCCTGCCAGTAGAAGCAATAATTTGACAGTAATGTTGCCAATAAACAAACAAAACGCAGCCTCTCTCATAATCTGTATCTGTTTGGGAGAGCATAATGATGTGTTAGCCTGGCCCGCTTTTCCATTGTGCTGCCGCCTTGTCATGGTGGCTCAGGGGAAGACTTATCCATATGAGAGGCTTAGGGAAGCCTGTTCAGATCCGCCAGGATTAGGCCCAGGCTAATACACTGGGTCAACAGCATGCTTCTCCTAATGAGACAGGTGTACAGTACTTACCACTGTCTCTCCACGTAGCCGAGGCTCAAACAAAAGCTGATATCATCCCCCCCGGCTTAGCTCGACTCATATGATATCCCCCAGTAGTAAATACAGTGGCTGTATCAACCTTAACGCAGACATCCAACAAGCTCAGAGTTGATCTGGGCTGCACGGCATGCTGGGGAATTGGGATACCAGTGGCCATTTTTGAAAATAAGAAATCATTTTGGGAGGATTTAAAATGCCTTTGTCCCAGTTCAAAGCCACATTATCCAATACAGCTGCAGGTAGGGAACAACCGAACACTAGCCGACACTCTGTGGTACTGCAATGCAGCGGTACAAGAAGTATTTTTACCTCAACGTCCAATATGCTCCATCACAAGGAAGTAGGCATAAGTCCTCCATTCAAAATCTTACTACGGTAAAAGTACAAAAGTGTTATCAGCAAAGTGTACTTGAAATATTAAAGGAAAGGTTTAGATATATTATTGTAAATAAAATGAAATAAAAATAGAATATATCAAAGCAGCATCTTGTTTACTCAAGTCAGGGGTCCACTCTCTCCAAAGGATCGCAAGATAAATCTGAGGAGTCATGAGATGAAAGGTTCTGTCATACAAATTTATATTCAGTTTTTTTCCTCTAACCAAAAATAACCAGATATCAGAGTATTTGATGGAGCAAACTGGTCAAATTAACAACTCATATGAAACATGACAAACCTGAACTAGTCATCTCAGAGGTCACAAGCCAAAATAGTTGGGCACCACTGATCTTTAAACCTGTAACATATCACATCATATCATAAACCTTTAAGTTGATATTGTGAGCTTATTAGCAAAGATGTGTTTATTTACACATCCAGCACAATTATCATTCATTTAAAGTTGTATTTCTTTCCACCTGGTGTTTTTGGTCTCTGAGGAAAGCATCTGTCTCTTTAGCTGCACTTGGTTCCTTGTTGCTTTCCACCACTGCCACATGTACAAAAATATGTATTTATTTCAAGCTATAAACCAGTTACATATCTAAGGTTTAGGGTCATGTATAGTTAATAAAAATACAGGCCTTTGAATAGAATTTTGATTCAACTTCCACCAAGGTTAGCGGCACATTGTAGCCAGTAACTAACATTAAAAACACTCTCAGTTTGTGGTCTCCTCCGTCATGGACTCAGGATAATTAATCCATGATCACATGATTCATTTTGTATATGGTTGCTTAGATACAACAAAAGGCTCATCCCACCCCCCCACCCCTCTTCAAATCCTCTGCCGTGCTGTGATCTGTGTAGCAAAGACGAGACCATCACCCATATTCAAAACTGTCGTGGCAGCTTTCACAGCCACCGGGTGTTTGATCCTCGTCAGTTGCATTTCCCACTTTTCTTTATCGCACCCTTTTCCATGAACCTTGCTCACAAACCATGAATCAAGCCCCTTCTGTTGCCCCTCCCCCCCCTCCTCCTCCTCCTCCCCCTGCTTGTCAAAACATTTGTGAAATCCTATTTTCCTTTAATAAAGTATAGTTCTGTCCTGCAGATGTATGCCTGGATAACATGTCATACTCTGTCTGTGCTGAGAATGGCGCCCCGCTGATGTTCTTAGGCAGTGAGAAAATTGCCTTATTGAAACACGTTGCTTGGAGTGACTATAATGCCACACTGAGGGCCGCCATTATGCACATGACATATTCAGGACCTTGGAGTGGAAAAACTATGAATATAAAGTAATCACTGAAGGCACCTACATGTTTCTCTACCATGATAGCTTTGCTTTCCCTCGAACCTTTGTCAAATATGATGATTTCATGATTTGAGACGAAGCACTCTGCTCTGCCTCCACAATCACTTCTGGTCTTGCATCTTGGCGAGGGCCTCTTTCTATCTCCCCCTCTCTCTTACACACACACACATTACGACATCAACAGTGTGTGCAAATAATGAAAATTATAAGGATTATTAGATACACCAATATTCCTAATTATGAGCAACACCCACTTTAAAAAAATGATCTCATGTTGTGCATGGGCCTGAAAATACTGCTGCTACATTGCAGGCAGTACGAGCACTTTGAGTTTAATGGGCCAGGCTGTGTGTGTGTGTGTGTGTGTGTGTTTGTTTATGTGTGCATGCGTGTGAGCGGGAATGTTCTGGGGAGCTGTGTAAACAGAAATGCTAAGCTACCCCAAGAGTGCACTTTCTCTGTGAAGTTAAGAGCCGGGTACACATGTTTATTACAATTTCAAACAAAATGCAAATGCCATTAAACAAATGGGGTTGAGGCAAATTAGCCAGGAATTTAATATTCGCAGAGTCTATGATATAGGACATCTTGTTACGAGACAGTGGTCTGAAGTATCAGTCGCGAGCCGAGCCTTTCATCCAGCCGGCTCTCTTGAGGATATTTGTAATTAGCATCATTTGCCTAATACTTCAGGTTAATTAGAATATTTAATTGAATAGCTCTAATCTTCGGAGATGACTATATTATAATCAAATTAGCACCACCACTAGGCTGGCTATTGAACGTGGCAGACTGCCGGGCTCCTGCTCTCTTATCTGCTCCATCTCCATAGAGCATTCTCACATACTTAATGGTCCATTTGAACTATGCTATCAACATTTGATTATTCCTGAACAACAAAGGCAGCCACACAACCAGTAGGCATAAAAGAAGAGATGATAAAGAAAAGCGCTATGGCTCCCATATGGCAGGTTGGGGAGAGCGCTCGCTCTGTGTGAAGCAGCCGAGCCAGGCGGCGGGGCCTGCGAGGCCATCAGGGAGAGGAGTCGACTCCACTCTTACTCTCCTCCATCCAGCCCTCATCGAGCCAGCCAAGTGTTTGCCAAGATAAGCAGATGAGGAGACATATGCTTGAGAGGCTTCTGGAGAACTATTGAGAGAGTTTTAGTAGTGGAAGCAGATGAAAGGAGGTGTGTAACCCCCCCCCCTCGCTGCTGCATACAGTAACTCTGCACTTCCTTCATATACCTTCATTGAGCTGCAGAAGTGCGTCAATTACCTTAAAACGTGTGATGGGATTCATCTATCTATGTTGAATAAGGAAGGTCTTATTATGAAAAAAAAAAAAGCACTTAAATGAAATCAGTCATCCTGACTTTATTGAACTCAAACAGTCTTATGCGCATACGAAATGATGTGACTGGCAGAGAGAAAAACAAACCAGTGAAAAGCTAAATATTACAGTGCATTCAATTGCAACTAACAGATGGCAGCTAAATTAAAAGAAATTACATATACATTATCTTCGCTTTATGGCTTCGCTCTAATTGAGGCGATTATAACTCCTACCTTTCTCCTCTATAATGAAGTGAATTAATTCATTTAGGGTGGAACGTGTTGAAATTGTACTTGCCAGTATTTTGTGTTTAGCATCTCAAGTGATAATTTTTGACAGTGCCATATGTTTCACTGGCAATATTTCTTCTTGGTTGAGTTTTATTACATAATTTTATTTGTCCCTGCGCTGATTTCTTTATATATCTGCAAATGAACTCTTGTTGCAAATAGGTAGCCATATGCCACGAGGATGCAGAACCGAGGGTAAAAAATATTCCTTAGGCTTTCCGCTAATTTGTTTTCCCAGCTCTGTCTCGCTGTATTGCAGCTGATTGTGCACTGTGGCTATATTAAAATGATAATGAATAAATGTATCATTAATTCAACCCCGCCTTCAGTGGATTCGTTGAACATTGCCACTAGGAGGAATGAAAACATAATTGTGTTCTCGGCCCTTCCGCTCTCACGTTGCTGGAGTGAAAAGAGGAGAAAGCAATACAGCAGGTCATCATGGCACCTTTTCTATGGGCAGAATTTAAAACTAGACATCATCAACAGCTCTGCAATCAGGGACTCATCTTTTAAATAACTTCTTTAAACGTGCTTTTGCAGACTTGCACTCATGTAATGATGTTTTTATAGTTTACTTCTGCTTGTCTTCTTTTCCTTTGTAAAGTCCATTACACTTGATTTTGGAAATGTACAATATAGCACAATTATTGTTGTCATTATTATTATGACAGGACAGACTGATGTCTTCTTGTTCCCATGTGCACTGACTGCCACCCTCACTGTTGAACATGGGATAAAGACTAATTATGTGTGTGTGGGTGTCATGTTGTGGGGGCGTCAGTGGTGCTGACATCACCCCCTGCGGTTTCAGAGGACAGCCTGATGCGTCTTCGGGAGCCGAGGGTTCAGCTCTGTGAAGCAGGCCCCGACGTCTCTCGCTACAGTTTCCGAGCCGGACCCCCTGCGTTTTAAATTGCCACATAACGGATGCAGCGTCGAGAGGTAAATGTTGTCTAAGCAGCACTCATGCACTTCAATCCATATTGTTGTCATCTCAGAAACAATGGCGCCGTGATTGGCATCCCTCCTCAGCCTTGGAGAGGACAGTGTATGATTGGCTCCACGAGTCATCAGTGGAAGCAGTCAATTAAATCATTTACAAATGCTCCATTAAGGTGTCTGTAATAGACAGCTCTGAGCGCTGAAATTGTATTTTTGCCTCTATTTCTAAAAAGCAATCAATTCTTATTAGGAATTAAGAAAAAAAAGCTTGTGATGGTTGGGAGTGCTTTTTAAGTTGTTTCCGAAGATGGTGCATGTTGTTGACATTGTAAAGCTCCTTGTGCACAGTTTGACAAATTTTCACAACATTTTATCCTCCCTCCGGGCGGAAATGAATGAAACATGCACACACACACATGCCAGTGTACTTCCTTAACTATACTGCATAATTAGAAGGTTCAACATGTTTGTCCAAGGCTTTCAGGGTTGTGATCATTGCCACAAAAATCCCATGTTCTCATAAACATTTCAATTTTAGAATATATTTGGGTGATTAAAGATGATTAAAGTCAACCCAATTATATGAAATACTTAATTATGTCAAACTAGTAACAGTTTTATTTGGGAAGTGCGGTATGGTTAGTTGAGATGCTCGGATTAAAAGCAGTTCAAAGGGTGCAAGTCTTGATGCCACATGCTTTGATATTAAATACTAAACAGCACACGAGAGTGGAAGATCTGACTCGATGCTTTCAAACTCAATTACTTTAAACAAGAAATATTACGACAAAATAGAAAAGGGCGGCAACACTCCGAGCTACTACTAAATGGATGATTTACGGTGAATCATCTGAAGTAAAATAAGAAAAGTAAAATACTGAAAACAGCAGAATTTAAAGCATCGTGATAATTCCTCTGTAAACATGCACGAATAAGTTCTTCTAAAAATGCATCTAAAACTCCTGAATTTCTTCAGGCAGAGGTGGTGAGAAAGAGAGCTCTGTGATCTATATTAGGATTGTTTAAAAACGCCTGCACCGGCCCACTCCGTGATGTCCGCAGCAGTCAGACCCCAGTGTATGGTCAGAGGCGCTTTGATGCTGGGTTTGATGGAGTATGTCAGTCCAATCAGCCCGGCTTCCAGAGTCTGATTGGGTCTGCCAGCCGGAGAGGCAGCCCTGATATTAGCTCCACAGCCAGCTGACAGGCGGCATAGAGAGCGGCTCATACGACACACAGCAGCAGAGGCGGCGCGCTGAAGGGCCACACTTTGTCTGGGTGAGTGTGAAAAGATAGGTGTAAAGAGGAGAAAGTGGTTTTCAAGTGCCAAATGTGAGCTGCAGTGATCAGAGAGGAACACTTAACTCTCTTCGCCCCTCTCTGCTGGAATACTTTCTACATTACATCTACATTTATATTTGATCATCACAGCAAAAACACGTTTCTGAATGTGCTGCAAAGCTTCCCGGAGCATCCACATTGTCTTATTGTTGTCTTATTGTTAATCCAATTTTTAAATACTTTTCTTTCTGTCTCATGACCTCACTAACCCAACATGTATTATATTATAATTATAATAATATAAGTATTAAAGCCTTCCCTTTGCCACAAGCTGGACTTGAATGAATGTGACATAACAGAAGTGACCATACAGGCTTGTTATTACACAAATAAGGAAGTATTCATGTTTTCAGTATTTCAGTGTTCGCATACTATATGAGCAATGCATTATGTGAGCATGCCGTCACATAAAAAGTAAAATCCATTGTGTTCACCCATGTTGTAAAGATTGAATCTCAGAGACTCTGAATTAATGCATTATAATCTAAAACATATCATCTGTTCAAAATCATTTTTATAGACAATTCTCACAGAAATCATGTGTAAAAAAAAAAAAAAAAAATCAAAACAAAAACAATGTGAACTATGTTTTTTTTTTCAGCTGTTAAAGGCAACATGTGGTCTCCAGGAGTCCAAACAGAACACTAGGGTTAAATTCAGTCCCATGTATGCAATCAGAAGAATTCAGCTTTTGTTTTTCTTTTCGTCAGGACTCTGGCTTGAGCCGAGCGGGTTGATGGTGCTGAGTTTGGTTTGTGGAAAAGCATCTCTTGCAGGCATGTGGGAGACTTAAAGGCTTTGCCAAAGTTCTGGGGGAAATTTTCTCTAAGGTTTATGAGCCATAGCAGATGAGTAGATGACCCAAGTTAATTATTATTGAATTTGTTTTCCCTGCTCCACTGATACTTACCTCCATCCTGATGCAACAGTGACAGTGGGTTCTCTCATAAAACGGAAGGTTGAGGCTTGTCCGAGACAATTGTGTATTTTTCCACGGGAAAATTTCGCCGGCGGTCTGAAGCTGCCACGCGTCATTATTTGTTGTGGCTAGTGCTCAGTTTTTATGCACCATCAACAATATCAATGTGAATATTGAAAATAAAATTCTGTATGCTCTTCTGTTTCAGACGGTTTTGAAGTGCCTGTAAATCAGCTGACAGAGCTGACATGACAAGCAGTGAGTGACAGGTGAGACAAATTACTTCAATCAAACACGTAATCTTGAAATTAGATGGTCAGGCATGTAATACAACATAACAAAACTGTTGAGCGGTTTAGGGGCAGACTCGCCTTCTGTTCTGTCTTATTAAGACACAACATAAATTGCTGTGATATGAAGATAAAGCCCCTCTCCTGTCATCACTGAATGCAAAGCAGATGAGACACATGCCATCTGTGGCTTGTCACGCTGGAGTTCACCAACTGAACCGGAGCCATTGTTGTGTGATCAGAGTTTTGTTTTATGAATAAACAAGATGAAAATTGCTCTCTAATGTGAGTTGGCTGGGAAGAATCTCAGCTGAATGCACTTTCATCTTGCATGATATAAAACAGTGTAATATGGAAAAGAGAAATATATATATATATATATATATATATATATATATATATATATATACTCACACATAAACAAATAGTGTATTCACACAACACTGGCTGTAAGTTAAGCTACTGGAATGATGAGCCTCTGAGGAGTAGATCTGAGAGTCATCTGAATGCATGTTTCAATGGAAGGATACAGACCAAGGAACTCAACTCATGGTTGATCAATACCACACATTACTACACTATTACTTCATTACATTACTTCACATACAGGTCATAGCTTCTCTAAACTTCATTCCTCTAACTTGCACACACACACACACACACACACACCCTACTGAGTAATTACTGAATTACTGTAGGCTTTACAGAATAATGTTAAACATAATACAAATATAATTTTGACTATAATGAAAAAAGACGTACGTTGCATGGCCACAAAACAACAACAATAAAATCCCTGTTTCACATATTTGTCAATGAATGTAGACCGGACATTGGAGGTCCCACCTACTAATGTGTTTGCATGGCGTGGCAGTGGGCCTGTTGTCCATGGCTGAAGGTGCTAGCTAACAAAATACAGATGTCAATATTAATATAGCTATATATTTTTTTCCAGATATATAATATCTGGGAAAAAATGCTGAGAGAAGAAGTCAATATTAATTTCACCTGCGTTTGACAAGTTAAAACTTCCATCATGTCCAGAATTTAAAACTCTCTGACTGGTGAGCTCAAGGCCCCCTACTGGCCTAAAAACATTGAGTTGACATCATCGGTCACCATTTTTAAAGTTGAAGGCCTGATATCATCCCATGAGTTTCAACCTGGCCTCACACTTCCTGTTAGTGGGAGGGGCCACAGGAGGAGCAAGCCATGGCAACGTGGGCTACTAGACACATGGGGGAGATACAGGATTTTTTTTTTTAAATGTGCAACCCCAAATGTGTCCAGTCATTTTAGAAAAAACAGAATTTTTGCTCTTTTAACATGACACTGAATAAGTCCCCCTCCACTTCAAGACAAGGAGACGGCGGACCACCCTCACAGAAAAGGATGACGGAGCATCTCGTTGACTGAGCGGCACTGAATCACTGTCATCCTCAAGAGGCCTAACGTAAGCAGAGCAGAGTAAGCCTGAGAGCAGCTGAGCCTCCGCTTCGCCCTCACTGTCATCATGGCAGCGACGTCTGAGGAGACGCCTGAAAACAGCCCGACCAACAAGTCTCGTGTAGGCTAGGACACTTGTAACATGCAACGTGCCGAGTGCCAAGACACACAAACCACTGCCGGTGTGGGTCAACCATGATGACCAAGTGGGAGCAGGAGCAGCAGACTGGTGCTCAGCCTTCTCATGAAGCTACACACAGCTCTGAAGAGACATCTCCGTTTGGTGACAGCAGCCTGAGCAGAGCTGAACAAACCCTGAGCGGCTAAATGTGGACATGCCACAAACATGCAAAATGAACTGATGATGAGGCGGAAAAAATACTGGAGATGAAATATATTGTTTGTTAGTGTTCTGTTCCGTCAGTCCAACAGCTGAGTAACAACAACGCTCACATCCAAACATGGTTTCTCCCTCCTCCGTCTTTGCTCTGGGACAATATGGAGGAGCGTTTGTCATTGGTTATCAGGGGATGATATATCGTCTAGCCTGCAGAGAAACATGTGTTGCGCTTTAATCTAGAGTGCATAGGCCAGTATTCATGACCAGCAGCTGGAGAAAATCACAGGAGACGAAGAGTCCACGGTGGAGAAAGGAGACATACTGCCTGCCTGCCTGCCTGGCAGATGCTGGTTCTTGTTATCAGCCCTTTCTCCACCTTATTTATGTGGTGACTTACAACCCGACACCCTCTTTTTCCCTTCGCACACTGCTCCCCTGCCCACACACACACACACACACACATTTTCATATGAAGAAATGCCTGTTTTGTTGCTCTCGTCGCCCAAAGATCCAGAAAGCACATTCTGGTATTTTACCAACTGAAAAACAAACATTTTCGGATGATTTAGGCAATCCTTAAATAGAGGAGCTAAAGGCCCAAAATAAGCCACTTTGGACTAAAGAGGCAAAAGCTGAGAAAGCTTGCAAATGAGAAACCATGTGCTCTTGTGGCAAAAATTAAGAAAAAAATAGAAGACTTATGGTTAGCTGAAATTTGAAACTACGAATTCTGGCTCGTGGCTATTTAAAAAAAAAAAAAAAAAAAAACGATCAACTTCCACCACAGGAGAAAAAAAAAATGAAAGAGAACAAGGCCGAGCCACAGCCATGGCTGAGGGCTCTGACATGCTGCAGCTTTGGACTAAAGGCTAATGCCCTCAACATGAATATGCTGTCACGCTGATGATGTTCGTCATGGTGGTCGCCATCTTACTTTGGCTTGTTAGCATGCTAACATTTTGTACTACACACAAAGTGCAGCTTAGACTGATGGGATTGGTTTGGCAGGTGAGAGGTCATAAACTGAAGGACCTTGTGTCAAGTTTTGCACCCTGGTCTTGGGTTAGATGTTGTTTTTGTTCATGCTTTGTTTTCACTGTCACGTTCCTGCCGGCCATCACTTTGTTTTTTTTGTTCTCAGTTTAGATTCATGCCTGCCATAGTCTCGTTTCTGCCACAGTCCAGTTCATGTCTTGTTATGTTGTGTGTTTGATTTGTGCCTTAGTTTTCTGTCTTAGTTTTTGCCTGTGTTTTGCCTTAGTTCTTGTCATGTCACGTCCTGCGTTGTCACATGTATTTAGTTCTGTCTGTTCCAGCTCTGTGTTTTGGTTTCTGTTCTGCCCGTCATATTTCTATGTCCAGTGTCTCGTCTCTGATTCTTTCACTTACCAGCCACACCCACCTCATCATATCACCTGTGTTTTCTGTTTATGCTAATCACGTTCATGTTCATGTTCTTGTGTTTAATCACCAAGTCTTGCAGTGAGTTTTTGTTAATACTTTGTTTTATTTTTATTAAAGTCATTTTTTGAGCATTTATTGTGTGATGCGCTTGAGTCCGCACCCGCCCGTCTTGACACGTTGCACCGATGGATACAAAATGACTCAAAAGCTGCATGTCAGGACTCTCTGGAAATAATTTTTCAGCAATAATGTTTCAGCTTTTAATTTGTTAAAACAAACCTCGGGAGCGCCCCCTTAATATTCAAGTGCAGGGAGACTTATAGTTGTGTGATACAATCCCATTATCTTTAACAGCCTCCATGGTCTCAGAAGCAGGAAAACATCTGCAGAAGCTCCTCGTCTCCTCTCTCTGCCTCGTATCCGTTAGCTCCTCTTTTACAGCCCAGTTTCACACTGCTGCTCTCTTATTGACAAGCCCCTACTGCGATATTTATGTCACATATTTAATATGGACATGGGAATGATTATCAAATCCATAGTTGCCAAGAGTGTCCGATCGGCCTTAAATAATGGATGAGCAAGGATGCGACTCAATTTGTGAGGCCGCACGGAGAGAGACAGGGCAAGTGCAGCCATCGACCCCCCCGCCCACCCCCATCGCCCTCTCCCTCTCTGGAACGTCATTATTCTGGTCGATCTTTTCTCCCCTCGCTTGACATCATTCAATGTAATCATCCTTCAATAAAAAACCTGCTTGTAATAAAAGGAACAAGCCGGGTCAATACACAGAATATGGAGAAGGATGACCCTGTGCTCGCAGACAGCGTATAAATGGGCCTCTTTATCAAAGCGGAGAGCCGCCTGGTGCCTTAACAGGAGTTCGACCGTGGATGGAGTTATCATTACTGTTACCTTTTGTATCATCGCTGTTTGCGCTCTGTGAATATGAGGAAGAATGATGGCTGCATTAATGAATCAATGGGCTAATGAAGCAGCCATTGTGTTGGCTTATTGAAATACACAGAGGAGGATTGAAGACTTCTGCAGCGTCTCTGCGCCGAGTGCTCTGCTGTCATATTACCAGAGCAAAGGAAGAGATCCCGATCTGCATTTTCTAGAACACAGAGACCGGCGTCTGTCAAGGAGTGGGAAGAGAAAAGAGCAAAAAAGGAAACAAAGGTCACGCTGTTGTCGCACGCTGTTCTTCAGCTACACACAAGCCGGTCTGGACTGAGGATGGTTCGAGGGTCAAATTAGCTGACAGGGTAATTTTGTGAGGACGACATGCAGAGCTGCTGATTATCCCTGAGCTGGCATCATTTTTGTTTATCAAAAAATGTTAATTGCCTGTTTTTACGAGTAGGAAAAGATTAAAAGTTAATAGGAGAGGCTAAATAAACACAATGCAATTGCATGGGGCTGTAGAAGATGGTAATTAATTTGTGGCCACCCCTGAGCTAATTAGCTAATATAAAGCAGGAAAAAAGAAGTTAATGAGGCTTAATGCAACTGATACACTGAAAAGTTTAGACTAATGAATTTATGAATGCGTGAGGAAATCAACTTCCTGCTCGCTCCTGCGCTCACGTGGCGAGGCCCCTCCCGCACATGGAGAACTTAGTTGTTGTAACTCCATCACCTTTGAAGTTCGATGTCGGAGTTCAGCGCTATATAAAAAATATCATAGCTCTGTTTGATGCAGTGTGTGAAAACAGAATCAGAAGTGGCGCCTCCATGCCGAGCGGGAGATGGTGGACGGTGGGAGGGCCCGTACCCGCCCAGCGGTGAGCGTGTTTTGTCGACCCTCGGGGTGGAGCCGGTCTGAGGATACAGGAGCTGGTATATTGGGAGGTCTGGGGAGGTCAGTGTGCCTGGGGGAAGGGAGGAACGGAAAACAATAATCGGTGGGGGCTCGTGAGTGGAGATGGCCACAGTGTCGGCGGCTCCATGTTAATCCCAGCCAAACTACACTTTTCACATCCTCCACTGGATCCTGAGCGATCGCTGTGTCGCTCCGGAGCTCGCTCGCTCCTCTAATATCTGCCGTCTCCTCGCCTCTCATGCTCATGTAGAGAAACACCTTATTATTTCACTTACTACTGTGCTGACCACCGAGGACATTACTTACACTCAATAGGGTCACAATGGCATTTGCTGTTGACACGGGCGGACTAAGGTTCATGGGTAATTTGAATGAAATTACAGGGCCGTGATGAATCCTGCGAGCGAGTGGGAGCCGGAGCGGCGAGGTAATCAGGTAATTGCAGCTTTCATAAATGTAATTTATCAGGAAGCCAAAGGCCAGCGGTGGTAGCTGAGTGGCTAGCACGCTCGCTGTCTCTTCAGACTGACCTGCCGAGCCTTCACGTGGTGACACGTGTCTTTATGAGCTGTAGGGAGGCTTAATGGGCGATAAGACAGAAATAAGCCATCAGAGCATCCCTGTCATATCACATAAATCAGCGCTCGAAATGGACGTCTTCCCACGCCGTTTTAGCCGTCTTCTTCCTGCTTTACAGCAGGTAATTTGTCAATCACACCAGCACAGATGCTGTTAATGACATTCATATAAGAGATTTACAGGTGTCAATGGGAGTGACTGTATGGTGGTGGCACAAATGGAGACCTGATGGAGGAGCTGGTGTCATGTGTCCAGTACTTCATCAGCACTGGAAGGGAAATTAGTCAGAAAAGTCACATCAGGGCTTTTATATAGAGCTGTACAGTTTAGCTCTCATTCACACATTTACACACACACACACACACACACACTCACGTACTGATGGCAACCTGAGCAGCGTTCAGCATGTGGACAGTGGAAAACCCCCTCTTCAGTTTATGTGTCGGTTACTGAAGACTAGTTGGACAACAAAATATTCTCTATTTGCTTTCATGCCAAGAGTTGAATGAGAAGATTGATAAAGAACGTTCGTTCATGAACTAACTCATATTTTGGGTGAACGTGAACGTCCCGTTCATTTTTGCTTGATGAACGTTAAATTGTGAACGCACTCATTCTGCTGTTTCTTGAACGGCACTCTGATTTCGTTCAGATTACGTTCGTGCCAGATTTCAAGAGCCCTCGGCGAAAAACCAAGCTAAAACAGTAAAAACACATGGTAAACGACCATTAAAATGTCGCGGATAACCACCCGATCTGGCAACCGCAAGTCCTGCCTGTCGCTCTACCAACTTCGTCATCAGCGGTCGTCAGTCTCGTCACAATTCACATGTGTGCAAGGAAGGAGGATGCGTTTACTGAGAAACTAATTCCCATACAGTCGGGAATTAACTCGTAGCTCGTGGCAACGTAAAAAAAAAAAAAAAAAAAAGAACTAAAAAAAGAACGAAATAGTTCATTTTGGGGAAGCATGAACTTTAGTTCACAATTTTGAATTATGAACGATGAACTGAACTAGTTCATTTTAAAAGGTTTGAACTGAACTTTGAACTAGTTCATATAGAAAGTGAACTTTCCCAACACTGACTCTCATATATGAGAAAGGTCGCCTTTAAGACAAGAAACAGGGCAAAGAGCTCACCTGGCAAAATCGGAACCTCTAAATCTCAATAATTACTGTATCTCTGTTCTTGATTATGTACAAAAACAAAAAAAAAAGCTGTGATTTTTAAGATTACTTAACTAATGCTTTTTAGCCTTCAATCAATTTCCAATCTTTATGCTAAGAATCTTAATCTGCTTCTGGCTATAGCTTCATATAGACCATACAGACATGAGAGTGGTATCAATCTTCTCATCTAACTCTCGGCAACAAACAGAGTCAAACAGTTGCTTTAAGAGTTTGACAGTAGTTACAGTTAGCAGTTTAATAACGAAATATCAACATGTAGTTAAAAATCCTTTAATGCATTTGCATTTAGAAATGGTACAAATGTTTATCCATTTAACATTATGTAAGTTTACATGATGTACACGTACACAATTAAGAACATAGTTCACCATCAGACTCGCTGTCTGTGTCCAGTGTAACATACAGTACATCAAATGTCAGAATGAAATTCAGCTGGCGTCCTCATATTGTTTATTGAGTTGGAGAACTGTGTCGTCAGTCTCAAGCAGAGTGCCCTTGGATGAACAAACATCGCCGTCGACTTAGCTCAGCTCAGATCTATATGAAGCGCCGCTATCCAACCTGTTGAGAGGCATGTCGAAAGCTCCGCCGCAACAATTTGTCCCCTAATTCGAAACTCTACAGATACATTCAAGGCTGATTCGCACATAGCCAGACTGACAAGCAGGTCCACATCATCAAGGGAAACAGGAGGACAAAAGCAGGCAGAATGAAGAGAAGCTGTTCAGGTCGGTGTAATGATCCCTGGTTTATCCTCTGTGAGAGCGTCGGTGGACGGTCAACGGGAAACACGGAGAGAGATGACAAAGGCTTTGTAATGGGTCAAACACTCATTTCATAAAAGCCTCCTGCAGAAATCTGAAACATGATGGGTCAAACACAGGTCTAAATGCCTTTTCCAGTTTTCTCATTTTCCCATTTCGACATATCCGTCTGGTGTCCGCGCTCTCTCGCCTCTGTAATGGAAAACTATTGCAGAAGCATTTCTCCGTCAGCCGGGGTCAAGAGGTCATCACTGATGTCACTCTCAAAGTAACCAGTGGCAAATAGGTCCTGACATGTGCTCTCCAATGAGAGAATGAGAGCGGACAGCTCCTCTGGCTTCCCGACTGATAAGCCATAGAACAGAATATGTGGGGCTCACGGCCACTGCTCCTGCCTTTCAGAGGCTAATACCAGCTGCTGCATTAAGGCACAAATAACAACTGGCTGATCTGAAGGAGAGCTGTGTTTTTTTGGTCGCTTTTTTTTCTCCCACAATGCACCCTGACAATTTCATTTTTTTTAAAAATAACTTTACTCATTTTTACATCTGTTTTAGTGATGTCATTTCCCCCCTCAGATTTGTGTTTCCCAACATACAAGTGACACCCTTCCTCATTCCTCCTCCTTCCATCTCCGTCCCATCTTCATCTCAAGTGTTAGAGCGAAACAAATTCCTCTTGTTCACTGTCAGAGGCATGTCGTGTAGCGTGTGATTTGCTATGCACATCCCGGCCTCGTACAGATTTCTACGCCTGTTTGTTCTATAGAGGCGTGCAGTGCGTCGCCATGCAGCGTGACCGCTCACTCCCTCGCTCCCCGTCTTCAATCTCATCTCTTCTCCTGTCAGTGCCGGGTTCTCTCCGGGAAGGACATAGATTGCAAAAAAAAAAAAAAAAAAAAAAAAGGACGGCACGGCAAGAGTTAAAATATAAAAGTCCTCAGTTCTACCTGATATTTTAACGAGAGCTTTCTTTTTTTTCTCTATCTCTCTCTCTCTCCACTCGGCCAATCAGAGGAAAGGATGAGTGAATGAGCAGGAGACTGGCGTTTTCTGATAGAGTTACACCCCACAAATGGAGTCAATCAAGGGGCCGGCTGGAAAAATTCATTTTCTGACAGATGTGTCAGCAAGATTGTCAGGGCTCCATGACAACAAATCCATAGCACTAAAAAGAAAAAAAAGAGTGTCAGAGGGGTTGGTGGTGGTGGTGATGGGG
>JBBMOC010000086.1:82974-100664 GCA_037975185.1 Centropyge bicolor
TGAACTGCAGATGACCTTCTGAGTCAACTGCATTAGCTTTGGGGTGGTCAGACTAAAGAGTGTGTGTGTTTGTGTGTGTGTGTGTGTGCTTGGGGGGTGCGAGAAGAGAGAGAGAAAGAGAGGGGGATTTTTCATGCTCTCCATTACAGTTGTTTAGGTTCGAGGGGTTAACTCAATGAGGCTAAGTAAGTTTGAACTGTGAATCACATCAGCAGACTTGCACATTCACTTATGCACAATTGCAAATGTCCAAGCCAGAGGTAATCACATTACATCTGCTTTGCCTTTGTATAAATGGCTGGACTGAGGGATGGTGAACAACAGATATTAAGAGCTCCTTAATGCATCACACTGTTTTTCCTCCTTTATTTTAACCTTTAATATTAAGAGATATGTGTACATTCTGACAGCTGCTGTGAGGATTCGAACCAGCAACCTCAAACCTGCTTTCTTCAAAACTGCCCATGAAAATCCACTATTTTCAGTTTTCAAACAGCTTTTCCTGACCGAGCCCTCCCTTTTTTTCTTTTCCCAGATAGAGCCTGAGACAGATTTATTATAGATTTTCTGTGTTTTGATTGTTTTGCTGAGAAGCAGGATGGGAAGATGGGACTTCCAGCTGCTCTGGATGCTTGGGAGTCCTGGGAGTCCTGGCCCGGCTGCCCTCCCGGCTGGCCCGGCCAAGTGGGCATGCGCTGTTGTGGCCCGCGGCGGGGGGCTGATGGGGCTGCAGAGGCTGGGCCAGAGAGGCCACAGATGCCTTAAATGACTTGGCATGATGGGATAGCAAAGGGGCAGGAGCATGGCTCGCAAGTAAATCAAAACAGTTTTTCAGTGATATGTGTCGGGAATGTTGGCAGAATCTACAAAAAAAATACACCAACAGAAACAGGAGCCAAATACAAAGAGAGTCATCTGTAAGAAATATAATGACAATAAATGTCATCTTTGTACTTTTATAAAACATAATACCTTTATTACATTTCCTGTATCCCTTCACAGTTCTCATAAATGTGAAATTTACCTTTAAAAACTGCATATTTTAAAATGCCATATCTAACTAATGGACATTTTTTTATTGTATCCACACTGTCAATAATATCAGTCTTGGTGGATTTCCTGTTTAACCAGTGTTGAAAAGAGATGTCTCCTTTTCTCCTGGACCTGTTCCCTGCACACCTTTGAACCACGATGATCCCAGTTAGTGTTGGCTGACTGTCTCCGACAAAGACGCCCCCGGAAGGTGCTCGGTTCACCCTGCACTTGAACCGAGCACCCATGATACCAGACCACCAGAAGGGCCCCCATTAGATAGTAATTCATGTGGAAGCTGTGGGACCCTAATATCATTATCGAACCACAGACCTGCCAGCGTTTTGTTGTGCCGCAGTCTGGTGTGATGCACACTCCTTTGACTTTGAGGGAAACAAATGTGCATTTTTCATGTTGGCAGTGGAACTGTTTGGTCTTTACTATTTTAAATACATGTTATATATTTAATAGCATTTTTCATGTTTTAAATGTATAATATAGCTTGTTTCGCTATTAATGCAAAATACATATCTTTAGGTGTCATTTATTATTATGATTCATCACATTATAATCAAGCATTTTTTTTTCAAGTTCTGTGACAATCATTTTACATTGCAGTCAACCCCACTTGTCCCCATTTAGCACACATGTGATATTAATCAAGTTTTCGTATGACATACACTTCAACAGTTCATAGTAACACCTGTGAATGGTGGTGCATTCACACTAATTTACAAAAAGAAAAAGAGACAGACATAAAAACAGTCCGTCAGTAAATGTCAGTACAGAACGACTCACACATACAGACTGTTTTCTGACTTTCTATATGCTCCTCCACTTGCAAACACTCGTCTGTGACAGCGCTCAAGCACGGCAGCTCTGTCTGTGAACTGCAAGAAAAACGTAGGTGATCAGGTGGGACCCAGGGAGAGAGAGAGAGAGAGAGAGAGGGAGAGAGAGAGAGAGAGAGAGAGAGAGAGACAGAGACAGAGAGAGAAAAAGCCAAACTAGTCCCTTTAACTTTTTAAAGACTTTTCAGCATTTGTTCTGCACACTTACCTACGCAAACTCCAAGGGGCCACAGTGACTGGGGTCCCATTTCAGGCCCAGCATGGAGCCGGAGAGCTCCTCAGCTGTAAAATGAGAGCGCCGGAGCGCAGTGTGAAAATGGATTAGCCTCGCTGAGATAAGGGGAGCCCTCAGCGAGCCATGCACGCCTTCAATGGGGAAAAAGAACTGCTGTACAAATTGTTTTTGGTACATTAAGTACCTGTTACTTTATTTCACAGATGGAAAACAATAACACAGGCTCTGGGGTTGGAACCACCGCTGCACTGAGGAATGGGAGAGGTTTCGCCCACCTAGTGCCCTTCGAGTTTGCCCCTTTTTCTTAATATGCAAAGTGATTTTCGCAAGGACTTCTGACTGAGAGAATTCAGCGGATTGACAAACATAACATACGATGATAAATGACAAAGTGCCAGGTTGGCAGGCAGCGGGCCACTGAGGGAAATCATACACAATATCAATGTTAATAAAAAATAAAAATACAAAAAGCTTGAATGTTCCCACTCAGCAAACAGGGCAGGGATTTTTCATTAATGGGCCGGCTGCTGCAGCAGGGCCCCCCAAATTAAATGAGTGTGTCAGATCCTGGATGATTTATACATTTGGACTGATCTAACAGCTCTGTGGAACAGCTATGACACCCTGACAAGCCAACAATGGATATGAAAAATGAGCCAATACCACGGCACTAAATCTGAGACTTTCAAAGCCAAACGCACGCACACAATCGAAAACCTCTAACATACTCGCAAGTATAATGAAAATAAAGTGGGGAAAAAAATCCCCATAAGATTCTCTGCGCAATTTTAGCTAAATCATTCAGTGTTTATATGAATGGAGTGATGGAGACAAATTGGTCCGAGTGGAGAGTGGCAGTACTTTGCTTTTCTGATGTCTTTTTGTGGCTGCGAGCAGAGCACATCACTTCACGGCTAAATGAGATATCAGGCCTATTGCTGAGCTTTGACTCAATAGGAAAATGTCAAATCAGGTTAGCGCGAAGGTGCTTTTCAAAACACCTCAATTCTCCTTCTGCTTCTATCAAATTTAAAATAGGTATGTAATTTATTGTGTATCCCCCCCTCCTCTTTTCTTTCTGGTAGCTTTAGTCAAAGAAAAGCTTGTATGCTTCTGCAGAAAACCCAACCTTTGTCCAGTGAGCAGAGCAGTGGCAGAAGCTGTGTTTATAATTAGCTTGTGTGTAAGGCTAGTGGCCTTACTCACTTGTTAGATGAAGTGATAAAAACCAACATGATGGACTAAAGCATTTTTGCTTTTCTTAGTATTGTCCTTTTACCCTCTCATTCTCTGTCTGATGAAAAACTGCACGGGGTGTTCCTCAGAGCTCAGCAGATTTAGAGGAAACAATTACCAGTCCGGTGATCTCTGCTTCTCCAGTCCCGCCGATAAACACCCAGCGCCCTGAGGTATGGTCTGAAAATGATACAGTTTTAAACGGGTTAAATTTCATTGTTTCCTTCACCCCCTCCTCCCCTCTCATGTTCCCCCCCTCTTCCTCTCCCTCTGAGGTTTTATTTCACAAAAGTGTGGACGCATTTTTTTGTCGATGGGGGCGAAAAAAACGAGAGGAACAATAAAGAATATGAAAGGCCCATCTTCACAGAACATTAGACATCGCAAAACAACCCAAAGCCATTATCGGATATATCAAAACTGACAAGTAAAAGTTGATTGCTGAGTGTCTATTGATTGAGCTATATTTCACTGGGAGAGCACAGCCTCATAGTTGTCTTCACAGTGCACCAAGCCCTGCTGCACAGCCACATCTCAGAGACAGGGTCAGCGGGAATACACAGGGATCGCCAGTGTGCTGGAGGTGGAAACTTTTTTTTATATGGATTTACATCAATTTATCTATTTATGCTCTAAACAAATATTTAGCCAATATGGGTTTTGTAATATTTGAGTATGTAAAATATGATTCATTTGACTGACACAGCGTCCAATCCAAACCATTAGATGATGATTGAATTTAACATGTACTCATATTCACACACATATACTGAATATATACACACGGTGTCAGAGAGGTGCTTTCTAATGGGTATTTCTAATATTGTGTCCACCTCATTTATAGCAGTGTTGCTGGTTCAAACAGCTACAAATGCATGCTGATATTTCACTAAGCAGATATATATTTTCTTCTGGTGCCAGTGTGAGGCCACTTTGTGATTGTACAGACACAAGCAGTTAGTTTGTCCTCCATGTTTCACTTCAAGCAGAGGTCAACAGACCACACAGGTCAGCGCAGCTCGGGTCAAAGTTCAACAAGTTTGAACTGTTCGTGCTCTTCAGTGCAACAGCTCACTGTTTTCATACAGTTGGACAGAACACACAGATGTGTTGATGGTGGCATGGCTGTAGCTGGATACCAAGCTAACACTGACATACATGCTAACCCCAGTGAATATCTCTGTGTTAATACTGTTTGCACATTCTCTCACAGTTGGACAATTTTTGCCAAAATGTAGATATGTCTGTCATGTGTGTGAGATAAATATGAAGCTACTAGCTGTGCTGGAAGACTGGAAACAGTGGGGAATAATTAGCCAGGCTGTGTGAAAGCACCTGTAAAGCTCAGTAATGAACAGGACATATCAGGAGCGAAATTTACACTTAAGCTTATATAAAATGTATTAAGTCACCAGTGTTATATTTAACATCCAGAGAATGGCGGACGGGTTGAAGCTACTCTAGCGGTGAAGGGTTTAAGGTAAAGCAGCAGTGATTTATGGGTAGTAAAAGCAGAGTTAGGTCATGAGAAAGGTGAGAGACCTGCAAGATGAGAACAGGCAGAAATGCATCTTCTCTATGTTTTCCAGATTTGTTTAGTTATGACGAGCTCGCAGTTGTGTGATCGCCCACAATTTGTGTCTTTACCCCCCCCAAGTAGAAGGAAGAGACAGGGAGAAGAAGGGTATGAAAAATCGGAGAGATGCTGACAGGGAGTGAAGCACTGGAGCTGTAGAGAAGGCCAAGTGTGGCGAACGCAGCTCAGCCCGCTGGTGATTGAATGATCCCATTCTGGGCTCTTTGTTAGACACTAGGCAGCGATGTATGAAGATTGATACACAAGTGCTCGACTCGGTTTGCTGGATCATCAAACGGATTGATATTATACTCCAGCCAAGGATGAAGACAAAGTAAGTGTTATCATACTCAATACTGGGGCTTGTCAGAGGCGGGAAATCATCCAGTGTCACCGGTTATGGGAGCATTTCGCAGACTGTCATGAGAATTTATCTGGGCGACGCGGCGCTCTGTGGCGGGCGGCAGCTGACGGCGGAGCCCCCGTAAAGATCTGAGCTAAAGATTGAATTACAGCATCGTGCAGCCGACTGCATTTATTTCACTCCTATCATGTTTGTCCCCACAGACACTGTAAATCCCCGGCCTTCTTATCAAGTGGCCGTTTATTGTCGTCCAAATCACATTATTCATGGATATCATTATTGAGATAACACACGCATTACAGCAAATGATTTGTTTATCTGTTGTACAACAAGGGCTGGCTACATTACCCCTGAGCCTCCCTCCTCATTACTCCTCCGCCCTGGGAGCAGTCAGCGCAGAGCCCAGGTAGAATACATGTGTCTGTTTGTGGTTCTGTCGAGGAACTGCTTTTCAACAACATGGAATTATTATTGAATTTCACACATGCAGATCTAGTTTGGCTGAATTTCTTTTCCGGCTTTTCCAAGATTCCTCTAATTACAGGTTGTGGAATTAGCGACAGAGACAAGTTGAAAGTGAAAAAGAACAACAACTTCCTTTTTGCCAATAAACAGAAAACTGAGCAGATCTCATAGCTTTCATTTGACTGTTAACGGTCAAAGTTTAAACACTTTCATTATCTCTCACTCCGGCCCTTTACTCATCAGATGCATTTATATAGCCTATACTTTTCTCCTGTAGGTGGAGCTTCCCCTGTAAAGGGAAAAGAAAAAGGGTTTGTTAACATCAAGAACAGTTAGTTAGCTGCACCAGATCAAGGCTCATTTCTCATGTGCCAGTGAAGACACCGTCTGTTCGTCAGTTAAAGTTTACTGTTCCAGCAGTGCAGTTTTAATACAGTATCAAGTGCATTCAGCTCAGACAGAAATGTTCCTTCTGTTTATTTGTAAAGCTGGAGGAAGTATTCAAAGTTGCAATACCTTAAATTACATTTTGTTTGTTTTTTTTCCCCACGTTGTATTGTCTCATTCAGTTTTGTGTGTTTTAAAGGCCCATCAAGGGACAGGCATTGCATCAAAGCTAAAGCTATAAATGCTGTGGTATGCAGCATTGGTCCATGCTTTATATTTACTCCTGTACAAATAAACATTAAATAAAACAAGCACATTTTAAAAAATATTCCTTTACAGTATCATCATATATACAAAATGTTACTTAAGCAAAAGTAAAGAGGCATTACTGTAGCAAATTCAACAAAATAAACTAAAGTAATAGTACTTGTTATTGTATGTTACAATAATGTTACAATAATGGATTATTATTATTTCTGCTGTTATTGATGCATTAATGTGTTGGTTTAATCTGAAGCAATCTATCATGTTAAAGGAGATGATTGTAAAATTCCACACTGTGGGACAAATAAAGGTATATCTTATCTTATGATAATGTGGATTGTATTGACTGTATATCTGCAGGTATATGTAAAAAAGGAGGTTTTTTTGGTCTAAAAATACAGTATTTGAGTAAATGAACTTTGTTACTTTTGCAACATTTCAAACTATGTTGTGATTGGTTGACCACTTCTGAGGAAATATGTAAATGTAAAATCTGGAGTTACACTAATTGAATTCCACTAAAATCAAAAACAAATATCTTCATCTCAGTAAAAGTATTTGATCATTTGTAATGTGGTTGTATCAGGTACTCTACAATGTACTATATGAGTACCTAATTCCAGTCTGCCTGTGCTGCTCCGGCCAGAAGCTCCCTGATGCTGTTTTTGAGTTGGCGACACGGGGCAATAAGAGTGTGTGCTTGTCTCTATGCACTGGTTTTATGCACACTGTAAAGCTGTCATTTATGTCTGTGCATACAGTGCCCTCACCACGTCCACAGGCTCTGTAAAAGCCATGTATGGGAAACACTGCAGGCCGTGGCACTTATGGATTATTCTCTTTACATTCATCATGTTTACATGTGCTCGCTGGAAGCCGAGGCCTGTCAACAAGACTTACTGCTTTTCATCTTCATATTGAAATACCAGTGCAGCTGCTTGTATTATATCATCTCTGCTGTGATCATATAAAGTTACACCACAGTTATCCCATCCATGCACAAAAGACTGACACACACACACACACACATTCACACACCCCGGGTCCAAGTGGGATGCTTACGCCAAGAGGTGCTCGCTATGATTTGGCCTTGTTAAGCTGTTGACCCTGAAGAGAGAGAATTACCTCTGTTGGGAAGCAGGCGGTGTGTGTGTGTGTGTGTGTGTGTGTGTGTGTGTGTAATATATACGAATGTCTAGTGGTGATGGGAGCAGGAGGGGGGTGTACTAGCTTTGAGTTAAGGGCTCTATCAAGGGACAAACTTCTCCGGCACCACAAAGCCACATGATCCATCTCCCTTTTTAGCTCGTGTCAGGACCATTTTATGTGATGATGATTTGATGCTTGGGCACTGGGCCTCTTTCTCCCTCTCTCAGATTGAGCTATGATAGTCAGAGCCGGGATCGCCGGGATCACTGAGCTGCTGGGCTCCAGCCATCACAAAACAGCAATGTGTCCCTTAACTGCGCGAACACTCTGACAAATCCCCTTCCCATTGAATTCACAAATCCTACTGCTTTATCACAACTTCACACCAGAGATTCTTATCATGAAGAGTGCCATAACCAGAATTTATTCATCTGCAGCTGAGACCAGTCACCTATAAGAAATTTACTATATTATAAAAACTGCATTGTTGTTTTTTTGTCTTTAGTAAAATATGGGATAAACCTTTATTATTAAATTTTGTCGACATGTCACAGTAGAAAACCACAAGTGTAAATAATTTTTTCAAATGACCACATTTAGCCACTTTAGCTTTAGGGTCATGCTATTGTTCACACTGTCACACTGTCATGACTTCACTTGAATAGAGCATTGCTGCATAGGGTGCATAAGGAGATTTGTCAAACACAGGACTTTGACTCAGGAGGTTTGTGCCCATGTGAAGCCAAGTCAACACTGACTTATTTTGTAACTTACATTAAGTCACCTAATATTTATTTATGTATATCACTAAATAACAAAAGTGCTTATTTTAACCCAAACTAAGATCTTTTCCGAAACCTGACCAGGTGGTTTCAGTGCCTGAATCTAACCAGACTGCAGCCATTTCACAACGTTAACCACATTTTAGTTTCTGCTCTGCCTCTCTCAATGGAACAAAAAAAAAAATCTCATGATACAATGCGTCACTTTTTATAGATGTGAAAGTTACAGTTTGGCTACTGTGCAAACCAGTTCCCAATTTTCTTAAGACCACAGAAACCATCAAAGGAAAGTTTTTTGTCATGGCACCCCGGACCCTCTTTATATGTGCACAGGTGCTTACTGCATCAGTTTTAACAAATGTTGTTTTAATTAATGTTATAATATAATATCATATATAGCATTATTATAATATATGGTTATATTATTATTATTAAGGTAAATAATGCAGGCCCAGTGCTTCTAATCAAGGTGTCTAAGGGCAAACAAACAAAACAAAAAGGGCATTTTAATGAGACATGTGAGGCTGCTGTTGAGAGAGCACAGCCGGCACAGTGTGACTCCACTGACAGGCCACTCCTCTGGTTTTCATGTATACCAGAGAGGAGAGAGACACATGACACATATGTGATCTCAGGAACATGCAGTACCTCAGTGGATGTGCTATTGGACAATGATGGACATCTAGAAGGAGTCAAAGCCTGTCCCATAGGCCGTCAGCTGTAGTAGTGTTGAGTCTGACTTTAAGTTTGACAGCAGCCTCAGATTCTGTGTCACGCATTTTGGTCCTTAGAAAGGTTGAACTAGGCAACATGAGTGAAAACACCTGTGTTGGTGGAAGAAGGATGTATAGTGATTTTTAAACCGTCGCCTGACATGTCACTGTGACACAGTTTATTAGGATATATATCATTTCATCAAGAATTATTAGCTTGAAAATGTTACACTTCATGATTACAAATGTGCATTAACTGAGTTCTTATGATATTAATTTGAATGAAAAGTGTCCCCAATACACAGGATCATCATGCTTTGTAAACAACTCACTGGAACTACTTTTTTCTTTTTTATTTATTTATTTATTTATTTTCATCAAAGAGAAAGCTGTTGACAGCATATTAGAGAAGCTGCCTTTGTATGTGTTAAAAATAACAATTCAATGCTGTAAGAAAGAGTGCATTCACCTACATTTTATTGGGGCAAAGTCACAGAGATGGAACTTGGGCAACAACAACAACAACAACAACAACAACAATAATAATAATAATATAATATTTTTTGGGATTTTGGGTGAAGTGACCCTTTATGTTCTGTAGTTTTCCCGTAATGCACAAACCCCAACAGCACCACCCTGGCTTTAAGTGCTGGTGATAAACAAAATCATTTTACACATTGCTATTATGATCATAAACGTTGTAAATCTACAGTAGTGTCCAATTACACGCAGCTTTTAAACAGTGCCAGTGTGTTGTGTTTGCGATCGGCTGCGTAATAGCGTAATAACTCTGTCCCCTGTAAGACGGCCAGGGAGCCTGTGTTTAAATGAGACGGTTCTGCTACATTAGCTTCATAACACCATAATCCTTTCTCCATAAACCATTACATGCGCCGCAACATTTCTGATTTATGGGGGGTAGAGAATCAATGGGAAAAAATTAATGCTCGCAAAACGTCCCTGAGACAATATTGAGCAGATTTTAATTGTGATTTCATTCAAGTGGCTGTTAGCCAGATGATGAATGGGAGCTAACCTTCCACTCTGCCGAGCACTGGAGAGACTCTTTAATATGACAATTAAGTGTCTGTCCTTTAGATTTTATTGTATCTTTCTCTCTCTATCTCGTGGGCTACTCTGTCCTCCCTCCTCCTTTTCTTTTCTTTTTTTTTTTTTTTTACCTCCCACCCACTCGTCCTCTTTCTCTCTCCCTCTCTTCACATCACTTCATCTGTACAGTGCAGCTTTTGCGCAGATTAAATTGAGACTCGAGTTTTCTCCATCTCAGAGCACTTACTTATGTTTTATGACACGCACTAAGTCAATTTTATGTTGTTATTGATTTTCGTCCCCCCTCTTCTTATTACCCTCTTGCTTAAATCGACACAAACCATTTTGCCTTTTGCTCGCTGATTCTTCCCACTCTTGTCTTGCGGTGACCTTAAGTGTATGACCAAGACAGAGAAAAACATCTGTGTGTGTGTGTGTGTGTGTGTGTGTGTGTGTGTGTGTGTGTGTGTGTGTGGTTCCCTCAGAGAAAAATCAGCGCAGTGACTGATGTAAATGAAAAGTTATGACCAGAAGGTGGCAGGTTAAACTTGGAAGTGACACTAATCAAAACTTTATTTGCATTTAAGGATTCAAATACACATCTTTTTTTTTTTTTTATCTGGAACATTAAAAGAGGTATTAAAACGAACAGGTTTAGTTGAGCTTCATGATTCTAATAGGACACCTGGCAGGATAAAGGTTTTCATATATTTCAGTGAAGGTGAATGACATCACCTACGCAGCCCAATTTGTGGCCCCCAGAGGGAAAAAGAAAAAAAACTTCACTTTACTCATAAGGCACAGTGTTGGCTCCAAACACTTTCATAGAAAATAATTGTCTTCATGAGTTGTTTTCATTAGGTTGTTCAAGTAAAAGAAAACATGGTTTGGAGGGATTTTTAATTTCACCTTCATCATTAAGAGTGACAATGCCTCTGGCACAATGCAAGCAGTCTCTTCTGACTGTGTGTTTATTCATAAGTGTCTCCACAAACTGAGCCAAAAGGACTGAAGGCCAAAATTTTCAATGATTGTGTGAAGCATTACAGAAGGGAAGTGAAAAGAAATTAACAAAATTCGGTAAAAAAAAAAAAAAAAGTATATATAATCAGCAAACCATATTATAAATCATCCTCCTGCCCTTCAGACTATGTTCCCATTTGCTTTTTAATCGCTGTATTACAGATGGTTGGTCCCAACATTTTAGCCATCATGAACTGATCTCTGTCTACTGGAGTTTTCACTTATCTTATATTTCAACAGTTTGCCCTTTCTTAAAGAGGCCATCTCTGAATCCCTCTCTTTTAAATGATTTTATACCAATCTCTAAGCTGTCATTTTTTATCAGATTTTAGAAAAAAAAAACTGCACTCAACTATTTTTTGTGAACAACAGTCATCACAGGGATAGGAATTTGGGCCTGGTACATACAAGCCAGCTGTCAGGAAAGTCACTGCTCAGGGAACGAACTTGAGCTGGTGCAGGAGGTGGAGTGGTACCAACTAGATATACTGTAGGTGGGCTCACCTCTATGTGTCTGCAAGTCGAATCTCTGACTCATATTTGTGCTTATGGATCAAACAGCAGTTCAGAGTATCTGGTCTTCTTGGAGTCACTGGGTGGCTTCCTGAAAGGGATACCGCCTAGGGGGAATTGATGGAGATTTGCCTAATATGAACCTGAATGGTGATTTGTTGTTGGACTTTAATGCTCATCCTGGCAAAGGTCATGGCAGTTTGCTCATCCAGTCTACATGTGTTTCACAGTCGTGGTAAAGGTGACTGTAGTTCCATGTGATGTTGAGTAGAGGGTCATTGCTACAAGCCACCTTTCCCCTATGTAACCAACGCCAAAGCCAAATGCCAGATGTATAGACAACAATCATATTTTTAACTGTCTGGAAATCTCTGCTGGCATTAGTGTTGGAGTGCTGGAGTGGTTCATCTCCGATTTGTTGAGCTGGAGCTCTTCTGTTCTTCCTGGATGTCCTTGGCCTTCTCTTGTGTGGGGTTTCCCAGGGGTCTTTCTGGGTCTTCTCTTATTCGCCATACACATGCTACCCCCGGGGCAAATCATGCGTTGCCACAATATTGACTGTCATTAACACGCCGATGACATGCAACTGTATGTCCCCTTACAGCCTGAGACCACTGATGTTTCCTGTATGAAGTCCTGCCTCCGAAATCAAGAATTGGATGTCCAAGAAACTAGCTGTTATTTTTGACTCAAAGTTGTCTTTCGATGTGCAGATGACAAAAGTGGTACCATTTTACCTAACTGAAACATTGAACCAAGATCAGGTCATTCCTTTTGTATGAAAGTTCATATGTTTTCATCTTATCTAGACTTGCAATGCACTTGTATCAGCAGGCAAAGCATCCAAAGACTGCAAATTATACAAAATACTGCTTCCAGGCTTTTAACATGCACAGAGAGAAGTGACCACGCCGCCCTTCACAGGCGACCTGTGAATTTTAGAATTGATTTTTTTTAGAAAAGATTTTACGTCTTTCTTTTAAAGCCTTGAATGATCTAACTGTTCCAAAAACTTGACTTGTTGGACTTCCGCTTTCTGGGTCCTTTAGCTGTGAAAATCCCAGGAGCAAACTCCTTCTTAAGACTCACTTTTATCTTATAGCTCTTTCTTAACTGATGGTATTTGTTGTAAGAATTTAAATGATTGTTCTTGTTTTAAATCTTGACTTTTAATATTTGGTTTTATTGTTAAACAGATTGTAACTTGGCACTATAGAAATAAAGTCATACACATCAATAATACAAGCAACAAGATTAAAGTAATTCTGTTTTTATTGTGGAACTTGTTTTAACAGTACTTTCTATTTACACTTCCTTTCCAGTTTACTTATGCATAGCTTTAAGCAGAACTAACTGGTAAGAGCGGGGGGTTAAATGCAATAAGAGCTGGCTTGATCTCAATCAATTTGTCCCTGTCTGCTGGCAGGTGCCCAGGCTTTGCTGTGTCCCAGTCCCCAGTGTTGGCTCCATCAGGACTCCCAGCAAAGAGCTAAGCAGCAGCATCAATGTGACCATTTAGAGTGTGATCTGTGCAGATGCAGTAGGAAGGTCAGGCCATTGTGCCGCCCCCCTCCCCCTTGCCTTTCACTTCACCCTCTAGGACGCCATCCACATCAAAGTTGTTATTGAGGCCCCTCAATCGGAAATCCCGGTTTGGCAGGGAAGCGAGGTCTTTAAGAAAAGAATGAGGGCCTTGACCCAACATGGGCGACTAAATCAGCCCCCCGACAGCCAAGAGGAAGATTAATACTCATAGGATCTCTTTACACCTGGTGTTAACAAGCATCTCATATCTGGACTGAGTTTAGATTGTGTTTACACCTGATCCTAAAATGCATTTCATGTAGAATCCAATTCAAAGTCAATTTTTACAAATATGCTGTTTTCAAATTTCCTCAAATTGCTTTGGCGTGTTTTCCATGATTTTATCTGTATATTACTCTTTATGATGATTTACAACCACAATATATTTTAATTTTCATTTTATTTAATTTTTTAAGCCTAATGTTGTTAGTCCTGGGGTGTTTGGGGTCCTGGGGACTGTGGACCCCTGTTTCATCACCTTTAGACTTAATAACGTCTCCTTATTTTATATGAATTGCTTATGAACAGGATTGTGACCTGATGACATGTTTCAGAAGCTACAGATGCTTTGTGATTGGAGTTTGTTGATAAGCGGTCTAACATGGAGTTTGACCTATGGGGCTGTAGTGACCCCAAACTAAGGCCACAATATAGCAAACAACAGTAATCATCTATTTTCCCTTTTCCCTGTGATGAAGACACAGTGGTGTTGAAGCATTTACACTATTAAAAGCTAGAAATTGATCATGTTGCTGAAGTCCAGTCCAGTTTTGCACAGAGTACAGAGAACCCTGTTCCAACTGAAAAAGCTAAATGTATTTATTCATGCGTAATCTAAATTTAAAATTTTAAAAATAAAAATTTTGCATAGAACATAAAATATATTCTTATTTTGGTACCATGTCTTAAAGTTGTTTCCATTTTATCACCTTCATCAAATGTGCAAAACCAGTTTGTGGCTAAAGCAGTAGTTAGAACTTTATTACTTTTCTGAATATTGGATTTTACAGAGAACAGAAGAAAAGGGGAAAAAATACTTGATTTTGCAACGATTGTGACACATAGAGCAGTGAGGTCTGAGGGACAAAACACAAAGACTTTTATTTAGGTTGTCATCCTAAATATCATCTGAAGTAACAAAAAACAAATGTATATCAATATGTTATTTTATCTAAATTAAAATGTTTTGTGTACATTTACAGCCAGATTGGATGCACTTCGTCTTTGTCTGATTATAGTCCCATCAGCAAAGGCGAGTTAAAGGCCGCCATGCTTTTCCAGTTCATCATCTGAAAGGGAAGAGGACACTGCATCATCTCTGTCTGCAACAGCAAGGAGCACAGAGGGAAGAAATGGAGGCCGGTGGAGGAGAAGCTATGGCAGATAGTGGGATGCATGACTTCTCTCCTCTGCCTCTCTCCCTCTGTTTCAGCTCATGTGGAAAAGCTTTTCAAATTATGATGTGGATTGACGTGCAGCAGCTGTCCCCTCTCCTGGGTCCTGTCCGTCACCTCGCCGGTCACCGCTGACAGCACTATGATGGATTAGGAATTGTCATCCAGGACGCTTGTCACTTGTTTACAAGTCGGCCATCCCTCATCTCTCACCACAGGCCTTATAATCTGGCCGACACTCCTCCAACCCCACCCCACCCCCCCGCTGCCAGACACGCTATACAAGACAACACCATACATTACAACAGCTTTTTTTTTCCTTCCCCCTAACCTTTCTTTCTCTCTCCCTCCTACATCCCTGGGCTGAACACAGTCAACACATTTAATGCATTAATATATGTGTTGTGTTCGCCAATCTCCCAGGGACTGGGGCGATGTCTTCTCCTGTCAACCTCTACCCCTGAGAACTGACTGGGTTTTATACAAACATCCCAGTGGGAGAGGGAGGGAGGCTCAGATCTAACCTGCATTCTGCTGTTTGAACAATGGGGCTTTTAAATCTGTTGCCCAAAACTATGGACGATAAATTCTCTGTGCCGTGATGATAAATAAAAATCTGTAACGTCCACTTTGTTATAATTATGTATTCAGGCTAGCATTAGCTTTTGATTCTCCCTCTTAGCATACTTACAAGATGGCTCTAACCTTTTCTACTTCTCTTCTGCTAAATTAGTCCTGAAATTATTAGTAGTTAATTGATTTATTGATTCATATAAAATGTATCGACAAAATCTTAATATGAAGTAATTTGAACTCATTTATCAAACGACAAAAAATTTCCCAGCTTCTAATCTGTAAAATTATTTTTCTTTTATATCATTTTAATTGAATGTCTTTGCATTTTGCCAGCAAATGTAAAGGTGTCACCTTGGACATTATTCTGTTTTTCACAGACCAAGTGCTTCATTACAAACAAATAATTGTTGAATCAACTGTAAGAAAAAAGAGATCAGATTTTAAAATGAGTGTATTTTGGGGACAGACACTTAACTTTTTGTCTTGTTTCGCACATTGATTTGAGCTGGTTATCACAGTTTGAAGCAAAGACAGTCGAATCGAGCTCAAGACCATTTTCTGAAAGCTTTCAGAGCCAATGGTGTCGAGCCTGCCTCTAGAAACATGGAGGAAGAGAGCCCCCGCAGAGAGGACCGTGATCTCTCTCTGCAGCATCTCTGGGTCTGTGGCCTGCTGTGGGAGTGTGTGAGTTTATGCTCCCTCTGCAGGCACAGTCCAAACTGGAGACGAGCTAAGCAGCCTGCCTGTCTGGCCTGGACTCAGCCCTGCCAGCTGTGCTCCTGCAGAGAGGATGAGTGGATGCCATCTACCCTGCGCTGCTGAGGCCCTCCCTGTGCTCCCAGTGTGGCCCTTGAGAGAGGCCATAATCTTCTCCTATCTGCCTTAATGGTTCCCTGTGTGGAAGCCGAGATGGCGGTCCTGGGAGCCGGGGCGGCACGCTGAATCCTACCACGAGCATATTGTCATTAAATTAAAAATTTCCAAACACTCCCTTGCTCGTGGCATAACCGCCGCCGTGAGAGCGATCATAATTGGCTCTGAAAACATGCATAATTGCCTTCAGCTGGCGTTCTTTTACAGTTGACATTGTTGAGGCGGCGGCGGGGCGATTGGCGAATTGAATATGCAGCTTGTTTCACAATGGCAGTCGTAATTGAAATATGGTACGTGTGAGTGGAAGATTACATTAAAGCTCCTAGATAATCACCTGACAGGGGAGTCATTGAATCGACAATCTGCCGTGGAGTTTCGGGGAGTGGGCCAGAGCGAACAGGCCGAGGGAGGAAGAGAGGGAGGAGGGCGAGCTGGGTGGGGGTAAAGGAAGGCATCAGGCAGAATTGGAAGGGAAAAAAAAAAAAAAAAAAGCTCTTGGCTGGCTCACTTATTCAGAGCAGTCCTGGATTGCCAGCCTGGCATTCCTGGGCTCCTTCTATCACCACAGTTCTCCCGCTCACTCCCCCCTTTCCTACTCTCTCTTAGATGCTCACCCCTCCACTGCTTTGAGTAGACCACTTCCCCTTTAAGAGCTAACAGATGGCTTCCCATTGCTGTTGCATTGTATCCTCATTTGCATTCATATTTTTATTGTTAGTTTTTTGACAAAACTGCGCCTTTGTAGTCACCAGACTGTAAAACATCTTTTTCTACAAAGGAAGCATGTGATCATAAAATCCCATGACTCAACCAGCAAATTAATGTTTTAATCTCTCTGAAACTTCCTCGCACCATTTTTTTTTTTTTTTTTTGCAACTGTCCTTTCACTTCCTCAGCCTATTAGACGGCAGGAAGGGAAGTGTTATTTCACAACACACACATTAGGCACATTACTGGGAAACTGAGAGAAAAAGCACAAAAGAAAAGATGCTCACATTCATCCCCTCCTCCTCCTCCTCCTCCTCCTCCTCCATGCGTGCTGTAGACTATCGGCGCCGTTGTTGTTGTTGCTGAGGTGAAAAACCTTGCAGGTGCCTCCACTCTTTAATCTACTTTTCCCCTCACCATTATCTTATATTTGGGTATAAACACACTGACTGTGCAACCCGATAATATGCAATTAAAAACAAAGATCATTAAAAAGTTATTGGTGTCTGCCTAATTACTATAACTTTACCCCCCTTATAATGAGCGTGCATGGGTATTGATTCGAAGCAAATCTCCCTTTCCTCCTGGAAAAAAGCAGGTAGTTACTTTGTGTTAAATCATTAATATAGTAATGATTTTTCCAGAACACTCTCAATTAAGACCCGAGCAGAAAATGACCCAGGGGAGTTGAAGCTCACGCTCTTAAAAGTGTGATGTTCCAAATATATCCTGGCTTCTCTCGCCGAGGAGAAGGGACAGGGCCCGAGCCGTGTCTCTGAATCATTTAAAGCGGGGCCTTGTTGATTAGGATGTGTGTAAATGTGTGTTAAAGGGCTGCACCTTTAATGCCATACAGTACGTACTAATGCTCTGCACTGCATGAGCTTCCTGTGAGTAGAACGTGATGTAATTGTG
>JBBMOC010000086.1:135331-194853 GCA_037975185.1 Centropyge bicolor
AGAAAAACAGCTTATGAGACTAGAGCCATGTTTTGAACCAGGCTGTAAATATGTTTTTTTCTGTCGTAAAATCAGACATTTTAACATGGGGCTCAGATGTAATTGACTCCCTTCTGCAGCCTGCTCTAGTGGTTATTCGAGGAACTGCAGCTTATTTGCACTTCCGCATTGGCTTCATTTTTCAGTGCCGGAGGTTGCCGCTTGGCCTCGGCCAGCTGAACGTCCACATCCTCCAGTGTTAGTCACCCTCAGCATCACAAATGACTCTGTGATGACCTCGAGGTTCTAAGATTCCATCAGGGTTAAGGTCAAGTTTAGGGGCTGGACTGAAGCAGAGCAGATATGTTCTGATTTGCCTGTTGTGACTTTAAATGAAAGTCAGTTTCTTTGGTTTCGGCCCCCGACTTTTAGTTTCACTTGGACTTGCTGATCGTCGTCTTAACTCCCCGCAATGATGATCCAATGAACAGCGAAATGGAATGAAATAAGAGGAAAGGATAATCGAGTCTGGCACAGCGAACAGACAAAATAATGTTTCTTTGGATGATGAAATTAGCCCGGGAGGAATTATGACTGCATCCACGATGGAGTGGAAGTCTCCCCGACTCTCAGACACGCTGCTCAGATTTCAATTTGGGCAAGCCTTTTCTCCTCAGCCACACAAGCTCAACTCACAGACCAGGGGCCACAATTAGCAGCTAGCCGCTCTGACCAGGGAGAAAGAGCAAATGACATCCGCACCTAAGCCTCCTAAGCCTGGGGAGCCGGGGCACGGAGCAGCCTCAGTGCCCCCCCCTCCAGTCGAGCATGGCCTCTTTAGGTGGTCCACACGCCGGGGACGGGCGGTATATTTTAACAGTTATTAGCAGTGTTTAGCCTCCTGGAGGGGGGGGGGGAGTGACCAGCAGGGGGGATATACAGTAAGCTAGGTTACAATGCACAGAGTGGAATATTGGATGGGCGCTCTTCATGTCTGGGCTTCACGGTGGAGGCACAAAGCTGGGATCAGTCTGGATGCCATGTCTCTTGGATAATCACATCCACCACTGGCATGGATCTTATGCCAAAGAGACGGACAGCACACATCAGCATAGGTTGGGTTTCAAAGTAAGAGTTTAAAAATGACTGGGAGAGAATGTTGTAAATATCTATAATTGTTTCTTGGTGTTCAGTAAATGATACAGTATTCAGTACGCACCATCTCACTACATTTTGAAGCACCTTACCGTGTGTGAGTATTTGCATGTGTGTTCCTAAGTGATGCCATCCCCAAACCCCCCCCCCCCACCCATGCAAATTAGAACTTCACACACGTCGCGGCAAGCTGCCGGGTGCTCTGTGATTTCACACGACCAATTAAGGCCCTCTTGGCAGTTGTGTGAACAGTTTCATTAGAGGAGATAATATTGCAAAGTGAAATGATAAGCAATCATTATGATTAATTCCCAGACATTACATTGCTCGTTAATGAGGTGTAAATGATCTCATTATTTTTTGAAAGAGTACAGATTAGATTAAAGTGGAGTGGACAGCGCTCCTCGGTGTTCAGACAAGTTAGTGTTAATTAGGCCCAATCTCCAGGAGCAAATGAGCCGCAACCCTTTGGTAAACAATTAGGCTTCCATAGCCCCGGGCGAGATGGACAGGGATAGGCAAGAGAACGGATAGATCGCTGGAGAGATGGATGTTAAGGGAGTGCTCAAATCTGAATCCAATTCATCGTTCGTCATCTGCAGCCACGCGTAATTAGACAAATCATCTTTCCTCTTGTGCTGAACAGTTGAGTTAGTCAAATATTTGAGGTTGATATTGGTCTGTGTGGATTATTCCTGACAACATGACAACATCTACATAATATTTACAAAGGTACTGAAAACAGGACATCAAATTGAATTGTCCTTTAACCTCTCGTTTAGCTATTTTTACTGTACAACAATAGGTAATGTAGAGGCAAACTATAAAGTTGGAAGTGAAAAGTAAACAGTGAGGCTGATATGAATGAGATAAATTTAAAAAAAAACAAGCAGTAATACTGGACAAGCTTCATCGTTTCCTGTGTCTCCCTGGTGCATAGGTGGGCAGTTTGATTCCAGTGCAGTAATGGTGGACACTGCCACTACAGCACAACAGTAAAAGCTAATATATAGAAGGGTAATTACAGAATTTAAATAAATAAAAAATGGTATCAAATCTTAGGTGTTTAAAGGAATTTACACAGTATATCAGCAGCCTTGTTATAAACAACTCCACACTTTTGTTAGTGGTTTCAAAATAAAAGCCCTGTTGCTTTTCAGTGGACAGAATCCCATCATTTTTTGGAAGGCTTTGAAAAGGTATTTGCAGGGAAGTGTTAAAATATCATGATTTATTAAAGTGAGGGAATCGTGCAGTATCTTTTGTTGAGTTGGCTTGAACAACCCCCCCACCCCCCCCACCCCCAGCCTCTATTAGAGACCAGCGTTTGCTTGTTCGTGTCCACCATTCCCACGGTCCTTATTCGAGACCTGGCTTTTATTTAACTACATTTCTTTTTATCTATTAAGAAATATGTCATTGATTGTCTATTCACACAAGCGTCGACACAATCCATTGAAAGGCAGAGGAATGCTGGCAAGCATGAAGATCATGTCAGACTGCCACACAGATTCAAGGAGTGATTCCCTGCCCCCAGTCCCTTATTTTCAGGTACGAAGGCCTTGCAGCTGCTTTCAAGGTAAGAAAACTCACACCCTTCAGGCGCTTCAAATGACATTTTGAAAACACACACAAAAAAAGGGGGGGATTATTTTGAAGTGTCTTATCTTTATTTCATGAAAACAGAGCTCAGCCTATTGAAGTCAAATTATCATTCATTATGTGTCTTTACTGATTCAAACAACACTTTTACATTTGGAAGAAAAAAAAGTTTTTTGTGCAACGCACAACAATAAGAGCACAAAGACTTTTTACTTTTGTGCTTTTGTTTTTGACTTGAGTAATGAAATTCATTCTTCCGACAAGACCCAGTTTATTATTGTGCTTTATTGAAATAATTACATGCTTCATTGTCGGAGTGTAATGTCAGTAAACATGAAGGCTACGTCGTTTAAAGGTTAGAGCTGTGGTAGGTTTTGGATTGAAAGAAATCCTGTTTTCTTTTCTGACATTATTAATTAAAATCATTTCAAGCGGGGGCACTCTCTCTCCGAGAACTCTCGATGTCACAGAGGTTAGAACAGTGTTCCTGTATCTCCTCTGAAGACGGGCCGCAGCAGCCACAGTGGGAAATGTCTGCCTCTGACAACATTGATTTTACCATCCTCTGCCTTTGTCTGAGAAGATATGCTTAGATTATGACAAGAAAAGCGACGCTGTAATCCCTCTGCCATAGGAGTTATGTTTTAGAGACATCGGGCCCTTATCGGTGATTGATAACGCTTAACTCAAAAACATATAGAAGCATTAGGAACGTCAATATTTTGCCGGCGACTGAAGGTGACCCCTGGTTCCCGTGTTTGCAGTGTGTGCGCGGAGGGCTTTGATGGTAAATTTGTAAGGGTGGTTATGTGGGGAGGCTATTATGGATTTGCTATCTTGGCCTGAAGTGTTTGCGGCTGATTATGTGATTAAATCAATAATAATTTCTGTTTGGGCTCCTTTGCTCCTCTGCTTCATCTTCTTTTTCCTGTGTAGTTGAGTGGAACGGTGGGTGGGGACTGGTGTACACAAATACACACACACACACACACACACACACACACACACACACACACATACACACACACATACAGGCATCAGCAGAACAACTGTGCAGCAGATGGCATTAAGGGCACATTCCAGGGTCCAGGAAGTTTTACATGAAGGAATTCATCGCCAGAGAAAAGTATACGTCATGAGGAAAATGCTAAAATTCTGCTAAATGCTAAACACTTTAGCTTCAGTAAGAAAAGGTGCATAATATCTTCAACACAATGCTACAAATATGGAGCAATTATTTCCAACAAAATGACCTTTATTTACTGAACTTCTACCTAACTCTGGTGACTCTCCTCAAGGTTAAAAAGCCAGAGACTAAAGAAGATGCCCAGCTCCTCAGCCTCCTGCCTGAATGTTCCTCCTCTGTACCTCAGACCCTGGTTTGCTGCCGACTTGTGCCAGCCACTCCTTAGCGACCGCAGTCGCTCCCCTCTCTGGTTCTGCCAGGTTTGTTGTTGCTGTCTAGACTGCAGGAAATGCAACATTACATTTGTTTACAACCAACAGGAACTCGAACCAGAAGCTGTTATGTGATTAAAGAGTGCTACCCAGAGAGAGTGTGTGTGTGGCTCAACCCCCTGGGTTTGGCAACCATCGACTCGATATAGGCGAACCAACATGGAGAGAGAGAGCCGGAGCGCTGTCCGCATCGCTTAGATGAACAGATTACATCCAACGCAGAGCTCTCACTGAGATTCCAGGTGCTGAAGGCAAGTTAGAAAGGAGCCAAGTTTGTGTCTGTTTTTGCACTGTACTCTTCCTGCTGGTGTTCGTTTGAGCATGTGACTATGGAGAATATGCATCCAGTGTGTCTGTGGCTGCGTGTGCAATGTGATTGTGTGTGGCTGAGTTAACTCACAATCCCTCAGCACCCTCTTAAATCTATACCCAATAAAAATCAGCGCCGTCTCGAAAAACAAAACCCAGGGAAACATCTGTAAAACATCGATTTTGCAGATTGCAAACCAACTGCATGGCTAATGAGAAAAGAAATCATTTTTGATTAATTAACCTAAAAATTGGAGAATCTAAGCTGCCACCAGGGAGATGACAGGAGCTGCAGGCCTCGATGGCGCGGGGGGGAGGACGTACTGTAGAGCTGCCTGCGGCTCACTCGGGGAGGGAAGAAGCCGAGGCTTTGGGCAGGCTGGTGGTCGAGGTATGGCACCCATTACTGAGCCAAAATCAACACGAGTCTTTGTGGTGATCAAATGCAGGAATCAAATATTTTCCACTCAATGATTGTGCCCATTTATTCATGAGGGGGAAAATGTCGGTTAGCTTTTAGCATAGGTGGAATTTACTGCTTTTACAGTACTCGTGTGTTTTAAAGGGCTGCTTCGCTCAAATCACACATATAAACGCACACACAAACAAACATAATGTCTGACTTACCTTTTGTGGAATCGAACCATTTCGGTGTTATTGCCGAGCTTATTTCTGCAGGCAAATACAATGGAGGTGAATGGAATTTTTTATGCTATTCAAAATATTGAAAAGTTACAAAAAATAGTAGCTACATTCCCTAAAAACGTCTTTGTTTCACTAAATAATCCAACACACTGTCAACAGTTTTCAATAGAAGTAATTTTTTTTTTTTAAATATCATAAATAAAATTCCATTAACCTTCATTGTGTTGTAGCAAATTAAATCAAACTCTCAAACCCATTTGGCTCCTGACTCTTTGAAATTAAATAATGTCTACTCGCAGCCCTCTGTTGCTACAGTTGCAACAAAGCAAGTCAATTCATTTGTGTAAATTTTAGAGTTAATATTATCCACAAATTCACAAGACAAAAGCAAAGATAGGAGGAGTATCAGACAAAAAAAGGCCTTGAAGTATTTTCTTTCCTGCTTCCCCTTTACATTTATTGGTTTATTACGCAAGCTCTTTGGTAGCATTGCACTGTAATGAGTGAAAAATATGTCCTTTTTTATTTTAGGTGAATGGACCTATTAATACTGTTATCACTTTTTTTTTACATATCAGAATAATAGTAAATTGGTGTTAAAACAACCAGACACAAAAACAGCTTCTTTCCACACACCATCAATCTTATGAACATTTAAATCAGACACTGTCCAGTCTGAATGAAAAAAAAAAGTTTAAAACAACTTTTATGTTACAATGTAATGTAAACGTTGTATATAATCTATGAATATTCTAATAGTCATATGCAGATTTTAGCTAACTTTATATAATCATAAACACTTGTAATATACACACAATACATGTAAATGAAGTAAGTTATTATCTATTTTCTCCCAGAATTCTTTGCGCTGTCATTCACTTTCTTAATGCACAGTACAGACAAATAATATAACCTGTATATTCATAGTTTGTCTGAGATTATATGATATTGTTTAGCTGTGTCTGCATTTGCATTCCAGTTTGCACCGTAACAGTTGCTACATGGTTAACAGTTACTGAGAACTCTCATGTATATGTGAACATATTTGGCAAATACAGTCCATTCTGTGTCTGGGATTACTTACAAAAATTATATCACACTGCGCTCCTGTCATCACAGGCCTAGATGTACAACAGACTCTTTTCTTTTCTCTTTATGGAAATAGTGTTTTAGTGAATATGAAGAAAAACAGTGTTATACCTTTTCACTCAAAAATGCTCTTACTCTGAAAAACTCATTTTTGAATTTTTTTTTTTGTGTGTGTGTGTGTGTGTGTCACCAAAACACTTATCAAGATAGAATTTAGGATTGTGACTTTTTTTTTTTTTTTGTCTACACAGCCCAGTGAGAGAACAGCTAAAAACATCTGACCTCTCAATCTGGCATCCCAAGACTGCAAATGGCCAGCTGGGACTTATGGGAATTATCAATAAGTTTGGAGCTTGTTTTTAACCAATCAAATCACATAGCTGGAGCCATTCATTGTACACACACACGCACACACACACACACACACAGGCACACTTAAATGCATGCAGTTTGAACAAAAACACACACACTTATACTCAAGAGCTCTATTCTGCTCACACACACACACACACACTCTCTCTCTCTCTCTCTCTCTCTCTCTCTCTCACTAGAATAGAGGGAGGGTGCGGACAGCCAAGTTGAGCTGCACTCACAACACAGCTGGTTCTCCAAGGTCAATAAGAAACTTGGAGTGTTTATTTGTTCATGTGTTTTATTTGCTTTCTAATACAGCCAAGGCTCTGATTTGACAGATCTTCTTGAAAAGAATCATAGAGCTTCAGCGTCTAAAGAGCGTGGGAAATTTCCACTCACCAAAGAAGTTTTTCTCTCTGCCCTTCTTCTTTTATCATTCTATTAGATTTTCATAATTCATTACCATCCTGACTATTTCCCCCCGGTGTCTTAATTTCCCCCCCCCTCCTCACAAGGAAGCATAATAGTTGTACCCTAGCAGCTCACTAGGGTGATGCAGTAACAACCTCCCACCCTCTGATGGCGAGACAGTCGGCCATTGTAAAGCTGAATCGCCATGGATTTATGGCCATAGTCCTGGGTTCCCAGAATGCAATGTCACTCCGTCACACCGTCATCAATCTGCTGTTTCTGACCAAAGACGAAGAGGGCGGAGAAAAAAAAATCACCTCTGAGAAGAAACACAACAGCAACAGTGATACTTCTTTCTGCATGATCTCATTTTTATGAGCTGCCTGTCTGTCATAGGTAAAACGTGTCGGGCGCAGAGAGCTCCATTTACTCACGACGGTCTGGGTGCAGCCACATCAGACATCATCTACTAGCTCCAGATTGCGCAATTAACAAGGAGCTGGTCGAGTGCCAAATGTGGCCATTGCAGCAAATTAATACACCTTTTCATGCCAAAGCTTTTCCAAGACATTTCATCTTCATTAAGCTATCCTGTGTCACACATGTTAACATCCACTCATGCCACACGTAAACCTCATGATGAAAACATGTAGGAAACGTTTAATAATCTCTGAGATTTTTGCATAATTAGCTGCGTCTGATCAAATCCTTCCCTCCACCGCTAACTTAGCTTCCCTCCGCTCCACCACACAACAGTCAACAACAAAAGCAGTGTGCCGACACAGAGCGCACGCTGCTCTCTTCCCTCGCTCATAAACTCCTACCTTTCACACTCATTTCCCATGATCTACACGCGCAGATATTGAACATCATAAATCAGCCTAATAAAGGACGTCTGAGCGTCTTTTTGGGACCAAAAAAAAAAAAAATAAAAGAGAGAGAAAGCTTAAATCCTCATGATTAATGTGCTCTCAAAGCCTCTCATAGCCATGGTAACCGGGGCAGTTTGCCATGCCATTTAGACGATCCAGCCTCTGACACACAAGTAACATTTTTGTGTGTCTCCTTAGTTCGGAACAGTTTTTCACTCGTGTTTCAAGCGAGAAAATATTCTGCTAAAGCCAAACCATCTCACACAACATGATAATCTGGTATCTTTATTTGTCCATTAACCACTGTCCTGAGCTACTCTTGAGAAACTTGTTGAAAATGTTTCAGAGCATAATCCCAATGAAAGGCCTGGTGTCACACTGCAGCCATGACAGGTGTTGAATTTCACAATAATTCTCCTCAATGATCACACACAGAAACAGACAGGGTAAAAACAAACATCTTCACATGGCGTTCCTGCACTGAGCTTTTAGGGGGAAATTTATAGGCTTTTCACTGCAGGGAAATGCTATTGTCAGACACAGGAAGGTCAAGTATTGACATGTAGACGGGCAGAATTTCCTCCATTTCCTCAGGCAGCTCAATAAAGTTTTATATTCAAAAAAACCTAATCAACAATTTTTAAGGCAAAGACATATCAGTAAAAGTCAGTATTAGATCTTGTATGCTGCCAATATGTTTGCTTAAAAATACCAACAATCATGCTTATCAAAATAAAAGCATGAATAAATGAATTGAATACTTCGTGATGAATTCAGAAAGAGCAATAGTAATTTTTTTTTTCCCTTTTATACACCCAATAAAATTGAATATTTATGTTCAACAAATGCATGCTTTCAGGTAAACAGGACGAAATATACACGCAATAAAGTAGGGTCGACTTTTTTTTTTTTAGATGTACATAAAACAGAATGGAGAGGGAAATTACACAGCGTAGAGGCCGAAGTAAATGCCAAGTATGGACGTAAAAGAATAGAGAGAGACTCACCCACTGTGACAGAGCTGCGATTATAAGTTTGCTGCTGATGCCTCCGATCCGTCAGCTACCTGATGTGTGCCTCCTTTAATTTACTGTGTCAATAACGCCGCTGTGGAAACCCAGCCGGCATGATGGATGGAGACGTTTTGCATGGACTTCCCTCCAAAGTGCCAATTCTTGAAAGAAGAGAGGGGGGAAAAGTTAATAAAAAGTACCATTTCTAAATCACCTTGCACGTCTTCGTCGCCACATGTAGCAACGGCTTTTTCATTATTTTGGGAGCTGGTGTTCACTTTGAGCCTTTTCCATTCATGAGGCATCAACGTTCTCCTGCAGTAATGAGCCACCACAGTCACAGGTGGATGTGAATCCTGTTCTGTGCTATACCAACATCATTCTGTAGTTTGGGCAAAGCACAGTCAAAGTGAAGTTCAATCTTAAAACTTGAGCATTAAAGTGCTAAATTTACAAGTGTCTTTGATAATAATTAATTAGGCAGGACAAGCAATGCATTCGTTAATGAGAAAATGTTCTTTCAGCCAAGAACAGTCAAAAGTCAGATGTCAGATTTTCTAGATGCCAACGTGAGCGGTCACAATTAAACAGACTGAAGTTGGCCATGACAGGAAGTGTGTGAAAAGTTTGATGGAGCTCGACTACAGCGGAGGACCTGGCTGTTTTCTGAGACAAAAGGTCCTGACAGGAGGCCGCAAAGTTCAATTAAAGGAAGAGTGGAGAGGTGAGCAATGATTTAAAAGACAGTATTCAGAGTGCAGCCCGGAGTGCAGGGCAGGGCTCTCACACTGATGACACTAATTCTTCAGGGAAATTCATGTTAGTTGGTGTCTAGACGTTTTATTACTTGGCCAAAGCACTAAAAGAATGGCAAGTGTCCCCATTTGGGAGACTGAGCTGCTGACTTAGAGACACACGAGTCGGAGCAAATTGACATCTCTCAGTCATGCCAGCTTTCTCTCTGGATCAGGCCAGTTTGGCTTGTTGGGTAATTGGTGATCAGAGGCAGCCATTAACAGCTTTTTAATAAAATGAGGCAACGAAATAAGGTCCCTAAAATACACAGTATATATACAGTAGTACTCCTTATGCATTTATGTGGTATAAATACTTAGTCAACACTTCTGCAGCTACTTAAAAGTTCAGGATAGTTTTCAACCAGTTCATCTCTACGTCTAGTCCATTTTTCTGCCTTAGTGTTTGAGGATTTACAGTGAACTCGTTAAATCTGAAATAAAGCCTACGACACTATGTGTCATCAGAACACATGTCAAATTGTCAGTCTAGTTTAGACTCAAATGTAGCACAGAGTTTAATGAATTTTTTCCAATGAATCCAAAATGACATACAATATATATCCATTGTCTAAAGTTATATGTTAGATGTACATTAGTTACACGAGTTAAGTTACACTGTGTACCTGATGTAAGGTCAGGATGTCATGTAAGTTACCTAATGTACGTCAGTTAAAATAAGTCAATGTGGACACTTGGTTTCACCTGAACAGGGTCTCCTGGGTGAAAGTCCTGTGTTTACATATGTGACATTAGTTACATATATGACGCAAGTTAAAGAAGGTCAAATACATTTGTAAGTTAAAATAAGTCAACATTGTTTTTTGGGTGTATATTTTAGTCAATTATTCAAAAGATATTCAAGAGGTATAATTACTGTATTAGATAGTGGTGTACCTCCAACATACTGCAGTACAGGAGACAAACAAAACACTTTCAAAACAATCTTTCTTTGCAATATTTAAAGCAAAAATATTCACATGTGCTATAAATTCATGTATCAAGTTAAAGCTGAAAAAAAAAGGTCACGGAATTTTACTTTAAACAGAGAAACTGTACCTCACTAAGTGCAGATGTTATCATTTAATTTGAGGATCGCACAAAGACTTCAAAACAGACACAGCCACTCACACACACACACACACACACACACACACACACACACACACACACACACACTCAAGTTGATTAGCAGGGCTCCTGTGAGTGTGTGTCACGTTTTAGTGGAAAATTACAGCTCTTTCAACAATTCCTCAGTCGGGATCCCGTTCTAAAGTGGATTTTATCTGCAAATCACAATTATTTTGTTCATGCTCAGTTTTAATGGGCTCACCCGCTGGGCTGGAGAAGACACTTCTCTATTCATAAATGTATTACTGGTGGGGAATCATTAACTTATTGTTAGCTGCGCGACTGATGGCTTATTGACATGACAACAGTCAACCAACACTTTTGTCTTTAAGCCGTACATCCATATCACTGAAACAATGTCATCTAGCCCATTTCCACCACTCCCCTCGTGTGTTTGAGCTTAGTGGAAGCCTTTTCAGTGATCGGCTGAAAAAAAAAAAAGTGCCCAGCAAGAGATAAGTGTAGGCTGGGTTTCTGGAAAGTCTGAAGAGGTTTTCTTTATGACGAGGAATAAGAAAAACAAAAGCACCAGATGCCACCGTAAATGGGACACGAGGGTGTGAGATGATGTTAGGCAGAAAGCGCTGTTTGCTGAAAATGACACACTACTTCTGTTGGCGTCACTTTAAGAGAATAAAAGCCCAAATAGCTTGAAAACACAGCAGAGAGGACGAAGTCAGACGTGTGAATTATCGGAGAAGCCGAGCTCCGGCTGATATTTAGGGCCGGGGGCTGCAGGGGAGTCACAGAGCCGGACAGTTTGCACAGATGGTGGCCATCCTTGGTCAACATTCAAATAAAAAAGGGAATGAGCGTCTCTCTCTCTCTGTGTCCAGCTACTCCTCTCTGGGTGAATGCAGACGCAGATAAAAGGAGGGGGTGTAAAAGTGTTTAAGTAGGCAGAAGTTGTAAAGGAGAAAAAAGCAGAATCGCTATTCACTGCTTGTGCAATCCTTTCTGCCTTGTTGAACTTTATTAAATTCTGTCGTTCTCTCCTTCCCGTCTGGCTCTGTCAGCTTCTTCTCATGCGTAACTCCCTTTTTTTTTTCTTTTTTTTTTTTTTTTTACAGAGGTGTTGTGGAGGGCATTCAGGCTGAAGGAATGTGTTGGTGATAATCATCCCACAGTGTACCAATAAGAACCCACTGAGATGAATCACAGTCAAAAATCTGGGGTGACTGGGGAAACTGGAAGTCCACTCCTTGTTGTTCAGGCGATGTGGGTCCGCCCGTGTCTGTCGTGGCGGACGTGCACACGCCAGAATAATAATGTGTATTCATCACGTTTCAGGTAAACGGCGCAGAGTCAATCAATCAAAAAAACACCTACCAGGATCCAGTTGTGTGTCCACTGCAAAACACTACTTCAACTAAATTGTGACAAATAATCTGATCCTAATTTGAAAGTGAACTCAGAATATTTAAAGATAAAATACGTTTCTCTTGTCTTAAAATGTGACATTTTTTTTCCCTGAAAGCCACAGGTGGGAACAAATGTAACATGAATCAACAACAGTTTTTTATTTAGCAATAGAAAAGATTTTAAATGAACACATGTGTCAAGTTGCAATGTGTTCATACTTCAGTAATTGTAAAATATTAATCCACGACAGATTTTTATTATCATTGTTATTTTTACATTAAAATATCCTCTTTTGTAATGTGACATCTATTCATAGCCAGTAAAGGATGATGACGTTTTTTTGTGCTTGTGTCTATGCACTGAAAGCTCTTGCTTAAAGTTATGAAAAAAAATCACTTGGTTAATATTTTAAAAAGTCGCTGAGATGTCACATTTGTCTCATTTTATCAAAACCCAACTGCAGACTGAGGCTGTGAAGCCCACTCTTCACTACACAAAGTGACAGCTGAGCCTGATCCCCTCATTGAACATGACAAATCATACAAATACAGGTCACATGACAAAAACAGTACTTTTCACTGGAGAGCAGCAAAAACACTAAACGATGTCTGAGCAGTATTTACATGACAGCACAAATTAGTAGAAACTTATTTTTAGGAAACAGATAATTTTCAATCATTTTTCTATATTATGGAACTGAAATATTACAACACATGTGCATGTTAAGAGATAGTGGAATAATCTGTAGTGAATCTAATTAAAATGTCATGAAACAGTGTTGCCTTGTCTGGACTGGACAGGATGTGACTCGCAGCTGTTCCGCCGTCTTTTTTTTTTTGGTTTTCCCANGTGGGGAAATATTCAGATGAGAAACTCATATAGGCCTGACGGGAAGTGGGGGTTTATGAGTTCAGTTTATATAGGAGGTCAAGTGGATCTGGATGTGGTCAAAATGATTACGAGCCGAACAAATGTCAGGTTTATGATGCAGAGCTAAGAGAGCAGTTTTAAGCTGGAAATACAGGAAGGGTGAAATAAAAGGAGGGGGGGTGTGCAGTTTAAGCAACGTGAAACGAGCTCAAACAAGGGTTAACATGAGGCGAGAAACGAGGACAGCTAAATTTCAGCATGGGATTAAACAGTGAAATCACAGTTTGAAGGAACATTTCCTGACGACACGAAGCAGCCGCTCACTCTGTTTCCACCCTCAGTCTCAAGGTCAAGACTGCTGTCTCACGCCGCCCAATGAAAAGCAGCTTGTTGTTGTTTTTTCTTCTAACATGTTGATAAGTTTCAAATGTGAAAATGTAATTTTGGCTGCCGTGGCGTCGTGTGCCCGAGCCGAACATGAGAGACCTTTTGGCTATCGGAGTGAAAAGAATCCTCTCAATGACAGATATTGGATTGTAACACCAACAGGCAAATCTAATTCTCCTGGTTCACGCCAAAGCACGTCTATGTGAAACAGTGTTCAGCCCCAGAGCAAAAATAACCTGGGGGGTCCGGGGGAGGGAAGTAGCAGCACTATATTAATGCTCATGCTCTTCATTGATCTATGAGGACTCCTTAATCTTGTGGCCCGCTTCCTCCTACGTATATTTCATAATGTGATACATGGTGCATCGATAACACTGGTAAGGGCCGATGCGTTCTCGTGCTGGCTCACAGCATTTATTGATCCCACAGTGAAGTAAACATGTCTCTAACACACGGCTCTGTCACCGCTCGCAGATATAACAAACCCGTCACGCCACGGTCCTCGTTATTACACTGTAACGATGACAGCAATCAATAGTTAACATGACAAGATATCATCTGCAAAGTTAATAACTGTCTGGATGGAAAGTGGGCAGGAGAGAAAAAAAAAAAGGTTGTGTGGTCGAAGGGAAGCAAACACATGTTGGAGACACATGTTTTCTTCAGCTCTCTGTGCTGGGGATTTATTTATTTGCCGTATGATTCAGCTGGTGTTCTGGGAATGGATGACAAAATAATACATACAGTAAAGTGAGTCAGGAGAAGGGCTTTGGCAGCGCGCCAAGCTGACCAGGTCCTGATGACTAAACGGGAGCTTAAGCCAGAGCAATTCACTTTATTTTCTGCAGGCAGTCATGTAAAAATGATGATAGGTGTGAGCTCTGAGTTCAGCCAGTAGGACTTTATGAAAGCTGAGGTTAGCAGACAACCAATCGTTTGACCTCTTCTATCCCCTTTGAATTCTCTAGTTCATAAAAGACGCTAATTCTCCACTGTCCATTTAAATTCTTATATAAAGGAAGGTAATTTTCTCTCCTATTTTTCATTGTGTTCTATGATACATTTTTATCAGTTACCACTTTGTTAATCATCCTCGACGCTGCTCTTTCATATTGTGAATTTGATGCCAACCACCAGAACACTGCCTCTGTCATAAACTCAGTGTTGACAGTTTGCAGGGGCATTTTCCTATAAAGTGATCTGCCATGTGTGTGTAGGACAATCCCAGCATGCAAAAATATAAAAACATTCACATGTTCTCCCTCATGAGTGGCAGAGAAGGCCACATTCAAACACACAAAAACTGTGAAGTGAAACCAGGAATAATGAATGACAGAGCTCAGTGCAGCAGTTTGCCAGAGATATCACATTAAAGTCTATATTAGTTATATAGACTTATACATACTTATACATATACATATACTTATACGACTATATTACTTATTACTATATTACTTATACTACTATATTACTACTTATACATACTTATACTACTATATTAGTCTATATTAGTTTATATTTAAGCTTATATGACGAGCTGATATAGATTTAGAGCAGTAGCTGATTGCATTTCAACACTCTGAAATGATTCTGGTAAACTGGCGGGTAAAACATCGGCCACCAGTTGCTGATGACACTGACAAGTTCCTGTGTGTGTGTGTGTGTGTGCGTGTGTGTGTTTGGATTCCTCTAAAGTGAGATCACATGGCCGGCAGTCAAAGTCCAGACAGTAGGAAGTGAAAGTGCTACTGCAGCCACAACACAGGTCAGATCTCAAACACGGTTTTCCGCTGTACAGTGCAGTCGCTCTTCTCGTTTTACTCACACAACTGCCGGAGATATGTGAAGACCAAGGACAGAGGATGAGCCCCCGGTTACAATGATGTAACAAGGAGACGATGGGAGGAATTAGAAACTGTGAAAATGCACTTTTTGGTGAAGATCAGGCCTGATGGATGACGAGAAGAGGAGATTCTTAGAATAACCATCAGTTGTGTAATAATTCCATCATATATAAGAATCACAATAGAAAGAGGAAGTGTATTTAAATTCATATGCCTCTAAGAACACAAGTCATGTTTTAACTGAAAAGACTAACATAACCTATATTAAAGCACTGCCAATGTCAGCATTTGTTCATAAAATAAAGTTGAGTTTGTTCCCATTTGTCGAGCCTGTTTGTGTTATAAAAATAAAAGAGCTTGACGCTGTGCTCACTGTTGCATTAGAAGCCCTTATTTTTTTCTCCCCTCCCCCCCCCCCCCCCCAGTTTAATGAGCTGAACCTTGGAAGTGTTTTGGAGGATAAAAAAAAAAAAAGGGGACACACTACGAGTTACTCAGTTTGATTTTATTTTGTCATTGTGTCTGACATCAAGGGAGGGAGAGAAGAGCAAACATGAGGTTTGACAAAGACAGTGGCAGATGTGGAAGTGTGAAAAATAAAGCGAAAAGGGGATAGCTATTTGTGTGCAATGAAGAAAGACATAAAAAACAGCCTCGCACTGAGATAGTTGCTCTAAATGAAATACCTGGAGATTGCATGTTGCTTTGCATTTGCAGGGGTATTCAATTTTAATTAGGGTTTTGGAGACATCTTTTATCAGACTGTCACTAATCTCTCTCCCTCTCTCCCACCCTCCCCAACCCTCCCCTCTCCTCCCCCCAAAACACACACCCACATCCTCTTATCCCAGCATTCGAAAATGCAAATACACAGCAGCACAAAAAGACCAAAAAAATGAAGAAGAAGAGGAAGAAAAAAAATATAGAATAGTACAACAATTTGTCTGATGCACACATTATCAAAAAGCAATGAATTGGGGACAAAAGCATCGTCCCATTTCATTTTGGAGAAAAAACCATTACCTCTACTTTTTAATTGCATTTTCTTTGGGGCAAAGGTGATAATTAATTTTGCTCAGGGTGACACACATGAACCAGTCACAATAATATGAAAAAAAAAAAATGTTAAACGGTATTCTTGCCTTCAGTCCCAAAATAAGTGTTTGAATTCGAACTCTGTCAAAGCATTTGTGGGACGGGATAAAAAGCAGATAACACACATCCTCTGTTGCATTGTTCACGGACGTGTAGCTGCTCATTTTAACACCATGATTTAAGGAGATTTCTTGTAAATTTAAAGTTAGACAACAGCAGTGCTATCTTCAAATAATCAGGAACACAAACACTAAATCAAGCACATTTTCAGAAAAGCATACAAATGATCCTTTCTTCATGTCACTGGATTTGATGATGATGAAATTAGCTTTATTATAACAAATTAAAACTGTTTATCTCTCAAGACTTGACGTTAGAACAACAGCTCAGAACTTGAACTAAAGCTCATACTCTTTCAGAAATATAATGTGTCAGTGTTGCTGTAAAACAGAGGCATGTTCTGGCTATAAAATACCCCCCAACACACACACACACACACACACACACACACACAGACTTTGTATCTGTGTGTGGTGTGGTGGTTAGCCTGTCTCCCTCTCTTCATTCCCGCCCCTCTTCCATTGTTAGTCACCTTGTTTATTGGCTGGAGCAGCCGTGGCGTACTGGACATCATCTGAAACTACAAACGACAGGATGCAATAAGCTGGAGAATAGCAGCAATCTGAGGAAAGTTCTCCATTCACCAGGGCTCCCTAACTCTCTGTCTTCTTATCCTGGGCAGAAAATAAAAAAATCAATACGGGCTCACAGGGCTTGATAAAAGTGCTGGACAGGGAGAGAAGCAAACGCTGGATATAGTAAATTAAAGTGATCAAAATTTTCCAGTCGACTCAGCCCGCGGCCTACATAAACTAACAAGGCCGTCTCACAGCTGTCCGTCATCCTCCTGCACACACATTAATGCTGAATTCATTAACAATATCATGGCCACGTTTTCCTAGTTCACGAAGAATATTTGGAAATCTTTGATAACAGCAAGACACCAACTCAACAAATGGCTTCATGTGAAAGTGAAAGGTAGCAAGACAAGACTCAAAACTGTAGCTGCGTTGTGAAATGTTCACGCTCAGGAGTTTCATACTGTGCTCACAGACATGGACAAAGGTTACAGTCATATATTTCAACCATGACTGTATCTATTCAATTCAATTCTATTTTATTTGTATACAAAGGCACAGAGCAGGTCGAGACCATACTCTTTATAATATTACTATTACTATTATTATCTATGTCCAAAATAAATCTAATACTTACATCTGCTTAATTGAATGTCTGGCTGTTTGCAGGAGGCACAATAAGCTGTACACACAACCCTGACAGATTATTTTATTATCATGTTATAATGGCGACAGTGTTAGCAGACAGTTATACAGGAGACACAGAGCGACATTAGGCTTTTTTTGGGCCTGTGTTATTCTCAGTCTAACTCATGTGAATACATCATTCAATGTCTTTTCACCTCTGTTTTTACTCTTTGGCTGCTAAATGCTTCACTATGTTCACTTTTTTTTTTTTTTTTTTTCTAAAATCAAGTGCCTGCTGCTGCTGGGAGCGAGGTTGACGAGGGAAGCGAGACTCGACCGAACGGTGAAGTTGCTGACGAGAAAATAAAAACAAAAAGCCAAAAGAAGCTAAAACTAAAACAAGCCAAAGCTCTGTAGGACTGAGGGGAACTGCAGGGTGATAAGTCTCTCTCACATTACACAAAGTCCTTTATCCATTGGCACTATTAAAATATTAATTAGCTTCAATGGAAATTATATTTTGGTAGTCAAAACATGCTCTATAAAATTAAGACTGTTCTATTGCTTCTCCTGAAAACTGGCATGTTGCTGCGCTCCTGCCCTCCATGTTGGATTTTCCTATGTGCCAGAACACTTGAAGCACGCCGTCGCTTCCTTGTTGTCGTTTGTGCCAGAACGCGATGCAGCCGATTTTCCATCCCAGCCTGACTCTGTCGCTCAGTGTCAACATGGCAGCGGAAATCCTCACTTGTTTGTGTTAACCACGTTAATAATGTCTCAAAATAAATGTTGTAATTCAATAATATACAGTCAGTAATTTGTGAATGGGCCCTGACGACAAGTTGAAAAATCATCAGAGCCAGTTTGCTCCGACACACGCCTCCACCTCCGCTGTCAGGAGTGTGTCTGACCACACATGCACTAATTCAATTACAGTAATGCCGGCAGCAGCTGACTCACTCTGCTAACACACACACGGGCCATGCCAGCCCCGCACCGGGCCCCTCTGGCACCTCGTCCACCGAACAGTAAGAAGGGATTAATAGGGATTGGCCAATCCAGTCCAGTCTCATGGTGTGTGAGCTTTAGCACAGAGCTAAGCTGATGTGCCAGCTCAACACTGATAACTGCAATTTGATGGCTGTGTAGAACTGAGTGGCAAAACGTTCCGTCCCCTGTCCTCTCACCGTCTTCTTATATCAAGATTATGATGTTAGATGTCAGCAGATTTCCACTGGAATTTGCTGACATTCTGTTTGTTAGTGAAGCATCAACTAAATATAAAATATTAATCCTTAAAAATTCATTTATATTTGGATCATATGATAACCATATGTATACATATAGGTCACTGTGGCAAACACCATGCACACATCACCACCAGCTGCCACCCAAGCTGCTTCACCTGACCTCCGCTGTGTGTTTATGTGCCAGTCTTCCTGTACGTGCCAATGCCACAGTGCATGTGTGTGTGTGTGTGTGTGTGTGTGTGTGTGTGTGTGTGTGTGTGTGTGTGTGTGTGTGTGTGTGTCGGGGATCAGCTCAAAAGAAACACCAGCCACTTGGGCCAGCATCTGACCCGGGTTAGACGGACTGCAGACAGCCTTGGGAGACTTAAATCCAGCCACGACCCTGAGCAACACGCACATGTCCTCTCAGCTCACATCACAGCTTGACGTTCCAGGGAGCGGGGACCCACCGCGGCCTTCAGCCCAACGCCTGCACGGTGCAACATAATACTGATGTAGAAAACACATAGTATGGTAGTATGGGCTGAGGTTTCCTGAGGGGCAGAAATACTGGAAAACAGAAAAGTGAAGCATGCACACTCACTCACACTGTGGTCACTTACAGCTGAGCAGGCCTGGCACACTAATATGGAGGCCCAGCTTCTGACTGGATGTGTCAGACTACAGGTTCATATATTTAATTATACTGTTTGTTTTTCTGTCTTTTATGAAAGCATTTGTTCACTGAAGCAGCACAGGAAGCGTGGAAAGATGCAAGTCAACAGATTACATGTCAAACGCACTAGTTCAAAGAAGGATTAACACGGGATCCTGTTTATCTATGTGTCTTATTAATCTTGTGTTAGCCATGCAAATCCTGATGGTCAAACTCTGCCTGTCTGTTTCTATATTTATCTATTTTAATCTCTTTATAAAGCAAAAGGATTCCAATTACAAATGCCACCAGAGTCAATCCAATTGAAAAACAGTTGGCAGTCCAGTGTTTAACACTTAAAACCTTAAGGAAAGATTACAGGGGGGGGGGGGCATCGCGTGCATATTCGAGATGCAATGACTTAAATGCATCACTCTGAAACTATTTGCCTAAGTGTTCCTGTCAGAGTTGCATAACAGCCAGCTAATTGCAGGTCTGTACTGTATGCTGCAGAGTGGCTCAGACACCCACCCCCCCCCCGAAGCCCAGAGACCGTGTGTGCCAGAGACCTGGAACCATGCAGGAGCACGGAGATGAGGACATTTAGGATGAAGGAAAACAGCCTGCACTATAAAATGTGTCACACTGTCAAAAATTTTAAAATCATATTCCAAAATCTGTCAGATCAATATGAGCTTCTTGTAATCCCACACATGACGTTAGTCTGTGATCTTCTGTGTGTGTGGTTCACAGCAGGTGCATCTGAAGTTCAGCTCGTCCCTACAAAGCGTAATCGATGAGCACGTTGCCATGTAAACACACGCATCCATACGGCCCCTATGCATTGCACACACACACACACACACGCACAGAGACACACACACCAAGCTTGATTTTGAAGGGTCCTTAATCACAACTAAGCAACTGACTGATCAATGACAGATATGAGGAACAACAGAGGAATGCTAACAGGCCGCGTTGGCTTTTATCAGTTTCTTTTCTTGGGCCCCATTTTTATCACAGATTATATTTCTCTCAGTGTTAACAGGCTCCCAGCCCTGCCGAGGTATTAATTAAAATCTAAATACTAAATATTGATTGATACGTTATCAGGGCATAGCAGTTGGTTCGCAGGCTATTGATCCAGCCTGTGATTTATTATCATATTTAAGAAAAATCATTTTGCGTGATTATACGGGGTAATGGATTTTTAGCGAGAGGTGTAATTCTTTTTTTTTTTTTTGTATCGCGTTTGTTATGTGGAAGGTGGAGCAGATTTCTCAATTGCATTCGGAGATCACTGATATCCTTGGTACTGCACCCCCTCGAGCCCCCCACCCCCCCCTCCTCCCTTTCCAGCCCTGCGTGGCCTGTGAGGGGCTAAAGCTTGTGTAAGAGAACGATCCCCTGCTCTTGTCATTGGGAATAATGGGTATTGGGATTACCTCTTTAATCACAACAAAGATTAACAGATGGTATGAGAACAGTTATTAGCAAACATCTTGCACTCATCAAATCAATAAGATGATTTGTAATCAGGCTGTCGGTGCGAGTGAAAAGGGAGCCGGGGCTGTTCCCAGTGAAAGATCCTGGCAATCAGAGGCTACTGTGTAGCAATTACCTCTGCACAAAATAGGTGCTCTTCCTCCACTGGCTGGCAGTCCTCCAAAACACACGGCAGACTGATAGCAACATAGGGCATTAACACGGCACAACACAAAACACTGCATGGCTAACCTTGTATTTGATCAGGTGTTAGGTTGCTCCGTGATTTCATTTCACTTTGTGCCTTTTAATTTGGCGGATCTGGCCGTGTACTTGAGGGAGAAAATCTAAATGTTTACACACGCTGTCTCTCACTACAAAAGACTGTAGCTCATTAGCGGGTTACCATAAATAAGTCAGCGCAGGAACAAAGAGGGAAGAGCATAGGAACTATACAGGGGAGGGTTCACTGTGCAAATACTTCTCCCTGGAGACGGCGACAGGGAGAGAAAGGCTGAAGGACTGCAGCCGTGCACCGGTGCATCCACTACTGTACATGGAGGAATGTAAAACCTGAGTAACTCTGCCCGACCTTTGCTTCTTCAAAAAGCTTTGTTACTCATACAGCAATATTTTTCTAACATTAAATTCACTTTACCCTTCACACACAAGCACTCCAATTTCTGTTCAGAGTTTCTGTTTCTGCAAAATTGTTTGTGAGGTCTGTGAATTTTTGTCTTTGTTTTTTACATCTGTGTGTTTTCCTTTCTTTTTATATGTGATTATATAATTACATTTCATATATATTATTATGCTGGTTTTCTGTCTCACTAAAAGATTTTCATTTTCTTCCATTTTGTTTTTGCACATCGAGTGAAAAAAGTTAATCCCAGGCCGACAGGACTCGATCCTGCCCAAACCGGTCGCCTACTTTCTGATTGATTCCACAGCAAAAGTCAGAACCGAGCTTTTTTCTTTCATTTAGAGGCAAAACAATAAGTTTTTTTAAAACGCCGTCTCAGCTTCAGACACCTGACGAAAAGGTATCAGTTTAACTCTAATTGCTGCTCTTAAAGCTCGCAGGCCTTTTGCAATCGACCTCACCTTGTTTGTATTGTTGCATCTTTGTAGTGGGAACAGCGAGATCAAACGGATGCTCTACAAGACACTGCTGACTGAAAGGAGGCAGCCGTTTGAGGAGCAAATGCAGAAAACACACACACACTTCTGACCTTAGCGAGATGTTGCGTTTGTTAAAGCTTGGCTGACTTTAAATGTCTGAGCAACCTTGTAAAGACTCAACATGATTGTCCTAATCTTTTGTCTGCTGGCTTTTCACTCATTTTAGACGGCGTCAAGCACACTCACATGCTCGCACAGGCATGCACTTGTAGCCCCCTGATCACACACACACACACACACTTCTAATAGCAGTCTAATCGCTACAAAGGACATGCAACACTAGCTACTTACCAAGCATTTATCACTATGCTAACTTTCCCTGGCTTTGAATCATGATGCGACATATACAATCTGTCTGTGTCCCCTCACCTGACACACACACACACACACGTAAACACACACACACACCTCCAGACTGTCAGTGAGACAGTGTAGATATGCACTTACCAGGATTAAGCAAGGCAAATGGTGCCAAAACAATGACAGTATGAAGTAACTGATGCTCTTTAAAAATTCAAAGGCCTCTATTGAACAGACATTGTGGCACACACATCGCTGGGCCTCAGATCCCTGCAGCCCACTGCTCTGGCTGCTGGCAGCTCTCAGACACATGCACAGTCCTCTCTACCACCACCAACACCCCCCCCGCCCCCCCCCAGCAACACATCAGGACCTCCATGCAAATACAGGAATGCAGGCACAGTTCTCTGACCCACTGCATCGCTCTTAAGCACATTTCACCTGCGTCTGATCCTGAGACGTTTCATAACACACACACACACACACACACACACCGAGACACACACACACACACACACCGAGAGACACACACAATCACATAACTGCAGACAGAGACACATAGGCACCTCTCCCCTCCCACACACACCCACAGTCACTTGTCGAGTGGCTAATATCTTCCCAAGGTCAAACCTGACAAGGAATTCCAATGAGATTAAGTGTCATCAGTGCGACTTTAGCCCCTTTCTGCTCATTGTTCTTGGAAGTGGCATTAGAGCCGCAGATGACCGAGGCCTGGCCGCAGTAAAACCTCTTCCCTTCCTGCACGGGCCGACTTGATATGTGAGGTATTTGTTACAGGGCGTCCAATTCAAACATCACAATGTAATAATGTTCTTACACATAGCTATATCTAGGAGGGTTAGGCCAGTACGCTGGTCTGCGAGTGTCCGGGTTTCCATAAATATCAGATATCAGCTGACAGTGTTATTCACTTCTGACTGTAGCAGAATTTTATCTGATTCGCCTTCAGTTGTTTAAAATGTCTTTTATCAGCTGATTCTTTATTCATGAGTCCCAGAGTTTAAGAGAGTCACTCTGTATTTAAGAGCTGCTAACACTTTTAGCATTGTAGAAATCTTTTAGGAGTTTCAGGCTCCCATGAAAAACAGAATTCTGGACGATAAAAGCAGTGGTTGGAATCAAACTTTCAATGAATATGCTTTTGTCCACGTTTGCCGTGATCACATGGAGGCACATATTCACCTCCATATGAGGCTGTGTATGAGTGTGGCAGACGATGGAGGGCTGTTTTGTTTGTGGACTCTTCTCGTGAAGCAGCAGCCTCGTCAGTCTGTCAGCCAGCATTTGGTGCGCTGCCTCTCACACTGAATTTGACACATAGTCCTTTGGTGGCAGCAATGAGCATTTTGTCATCTCCTCTCGAGTGCCAACTCGATGTCCAATTACACCCCAGCTACTAATTTAATTACAGTAGCAGAAGAAATTGGTTGATCCAATTCATTTCAATTAGGCCTGATTGGAGCAGTCAGATCAAATTTTACTCATCTCAGGTACGAGCTGCCTGTCACATTTGATCTCAGCGTGCCTCGTTTGAAGCAAGATAAGCAGGTCATGATATGATAACTGAAAATGTATGCTTGACTTCACTGATGTCTGATGTTTAAAAAAAGAAAAAAGAAAAAAAAGAGCTCACGGATCACAAGGATTCAAATGCCTCCTAATCTGTGACTCTGTGATAAATGTGAGAGTAAAACACTCCAGTTTCAGGGCAGGATCACAGCCAGTTGCCACTTAGCAGCGTCCCGGCTACAATAGTCATTACTTATGCATGATGTCCACAATTATGTATCAAATTGTGTGTGCATGTGTGTTCATGTGTTTTACATATCCAGCTAATGGATGTGCAGCGCAGAGCAGAGCTAGAAAACATGTCAGGGAAGAAAAACCACTCTTATATCATGTCATTCAGAAACTAGCTGCTATTTTCTCTCAGTTTCTAATAATACTACACACAGTTTGAGTCGTTCTCTCCTGAACACTTTTACCAACACCTGAGAGGACCCTTAATATGACACACCAACATTAATCTGTACAAGAACAACTTGTATTTAAATTATATAATAGTTTTTCTTATTAAAATAAAGAAAAAAATGGGTCAGTGTAAGAATAGAGAACACAATAATATAGCATAATAATATAGTCACATTTTGTGATAGTAATAAAGACAAGATAATAACAAGAAAATATGATAACCTCACATTTTAGGAAGTTTGATTCAATTCTTTTTTTAGGGGACTATCTGATGTTTTTTATAAATGTCTAAAGAATGTTGTTTAAGATAGGACAAAAACACAAGTTCAATCAAAGAATATAACAAATAATTATAGGACTATTATCATAATAGATTAATATAGAATTAAATATATGTAATCATTTCCAACTCACTATCCAGTAACGTTGGCAAAATGTGTATTCTCTATATTCTATTGTATATTTCTTAGAGGAGTATTAAAAAACTATTAAGGTGATGCTTAAGACTAACATTTATAATAATATCAGTGAAAAACAATTAATTTCTCCTATTAATCTAAACTGAAATGTTAAAATAATTATGTCACGTCACTAAATATAATACTCACAGACAGAGTAAAACAGCATAAGTACTACTAAGGTCACTATAAACCCAATAATGACGTACAGTCTAGCAGGAATATTTTAGGAAGCGTTACCTGTCTTCTAGCTTTATTATGATCAGCCAACACCAGGGAAAAAAAGTTACACCTCGTCTCTGATTGGTGCAGATAGGAGCCCCAGCAGTGCGCCATAGGTTGCCATAGGCTGCTACGGTAGCCCCCGAGGTGTGCGCGTAAACGCGTCCTGGCACCAGTTGCGGCGGCGCAAAGACGTCTGATTGGACGCTGCAGTTTTCCAGACTTAACGGTCTAATCACATGCTTTACAACCACAACACCGTATACAAAAACACATCCTCGCGTTCAAAGATAGCTCATGGTTAACTCGTGATTTCACCATTACGCACGGCGGCACACGCAGAATGAAGCCAAGGCGCGAGCGTCTGTTACCTCTCGGCGGCGGCTCCCGGTCCCCGGCCTCCCCTCCCGGTCCGGCCTCCCCTCCGCGGCATCCGCAGTGCGAGACGGACAACCGGGCTGCAGAGAGAGAGAGAGATAGAGAAAGAGAGAGAGAGGGGTGGAGGAGTTGTGGAGTCAGTGCAGGAGAAGGAGAGGGGCCAGTGCAGGAGCCCGGCAGCCTCGCTCTTTTTTTCTTACCTTGCCACACAGATCCAGAAGGGGTGAAATGGGTAAAAGTGCTTGTTTGGGGGCGATTACACGTTTCTTCTTCTTCTCCCACCCTCCCTCTCCTCCACCATCTCCACCACCACCACCACCCCTCCTCCTCCCCCTCCTCCTCCTCCTCCTCCTCTCTCTCGGTGAATAGGGAGAGTGGCCCCTGTTGTAAGAACCATGGGGCTCCAGCTATATGCAGCGAAACAGCCCCATCCTTTAAGGTTCAAAGACACAGAAAACAAACATCCATTTTATTTTTAATATAGCTTTTTATAATTTGGTGATATATGTAATTCACCTTTTTGCAAATTCATTTTCATGGCTGCATAAAGATTTTTCCCCTTCCATCCTTCTGTTATATGTCATAGAAAATTGTGAGACTTTATGGTGAAGAATAAATCTGTCAATCAAAAATTTCACACCAAATTAATTAATTTCCCAGAAGTCCAAGCTGCTTGGCAATCCTGATCACACATGATCTCCCTCTCCCCCTCTCTCTCTCTGTATATGTGTGTGTATACCGGATTAAATGGCACCTCGTCTTAAATGGCACCTTGCCTCGTCGCCCCCCCTCCCTTCCTTTCATCATCAGCAAAATAAAGATTAGGCCTCACAGAGGTGGATTGTAAAAGGCTCGCCTTCAGAGGGATCTTCATTCCTCCGCCTTTGTGATGATATTGATGATGATGATGGCCAAGTGGACAGTTTGATTTTTGTGTGGCGAGCTAGTTATAAAGAATCAATATTATATCAAGGGGGTAACTTTGGTGATAAAGGACTTCAGCCACTCTGGCTATTCATCATAAGTCTGTAGCAAGCAGATAGGTCAAAAGAAATTATATGGCTCTAAAGAGTGTGTCTCCTTATCTCTCAGCAGCAGGGGAGTGGAGGACACGCCGATCGATACAGTAGCTGCCGTGGACTCCTTGCAATTATCAATAGCTGATTTTGTCTTCCTGGGGCTGCATCTATTAATACCAGATAATAACAGCCTTTTGGACATAACTTCCAGAGAGGGGGGGTGATGGAGGGAGCGGGAGAGGAAGAAGAAAGTTTGATCACAGGACGACCTTGTTGTCAACAGATTTGTCTCTCATATGAGGGGGACACGGGGGAATAGACAAGTCAAACAGACATGAGGGAGAGGGAGGGAGGGAGGGAGCGGGGGGGAGCTCTAACTGAGCCCCCCCTCCCCCCAGCGAAATGAAGCTCGTCCATCGTTACAGTAAAATGCTTTCTAATTTAGAAATTCACCTTTTATTTATTGGAGCAACCAAACTAACGTCATGTTTTCTGCATTGTTTTTTTTTATAATATCAAAGCTTTAAATGATGATGTTTGCAATATGAAAGATAATAATAACTCCATATACTTCTATAAAATATGACGCACCTCTGGCATCTTAATCCTTTCAGTCCTTCCCCCGCATTAATGTGACCAGATATTTTAATGCAATTGTGCAAAGTGAAAGGGTTAATGTGCTCGTTCAGTGACACGAGGAACTGGCATGAGAGCACAGGGTCGTTTCTCTTTTCCACCTCTTCCAATTTTACGCATGCGTTTAGTCGAGAAAAGGAGAAAAAAACTTACAAAGTATTAAGAATTATATTGTGTTTATATGGTGTTTTAAATTGGCCACAGAGGCTCAAAGGCCTGTGTGTAATAATATTTTTCACAGTAAATCACAGGGGTGTGATGGGACAAACACAGCGCGCGTAAAAATGCCCATAAAGTAGAAATAAAGTTAGGTGATGGAGAGCCTGCACAATCAGCTCCCTCATAATAAAACAATACACTGCGTGAGATTAATATGACAGTGTGTCTGCGAGCTGCCAGATATTCTATGATTGGGAGGTCAGATCTGAGTGTGAGGACGAGCCATTGAACAGCAACGTAGTGGTACATCCTAGTGGCGGCTGAAAGCAATGGGCTGAACCTCCGCTCGGGGGTTAACTCTCACACACACAGCGCAGTCCCCCTCACACACACACACACAAACACACGGAGCCATGCCCAGCACCCAGAGCCCCACAGCGCTAGCGGGCTGCTGGGAGATCACTTCAGAGTCCATGTGAAGGGACAGACTCGAGGAGGGAGACGCCGATTGATCTGGACGCGCGAGCGGTGCTGGAGCCACCGGATCTCCGGAGAAGCGACTTTTGGAGAGCGCACCGAGGCGAAGGCGCACCCGGGAGCCGAGCAGGAAGAGGAGGAGGAGGAGGAGGAAGAGGAGGAGGAGGAGGGGAAGTTCAGGATCAGAACGGCTGCAGACACTCGTCTTTTCGTGGGACAGATGAGGTTTTGATCGCACTGACTCGAGAGGAGGACTCGCTGAGACGCGGCGCAGCTTTCCGGGAAGCCGCGCGTCAAAGTTTTATTAGAGACACAGAGAGAAAAAAAACTCACAATTTACTACGACTGTCAAGAACTTTACTCGCCTGTTTTCCCCTCATCCATGCCCGTGTTTTACCGGAGAGACGTCCAGCTTTAAAACCCAGAAACATCGCTTCAGTTGAGGAGGAGGTGCGCGTCCAAGCTCGGCGCACAGAAAGTTACCGAGAGAGAGAGAGAGGCAGAGAGAGGGGGAGAGAGAGAGAGAGAGAGAGAGAGAGAGAGAGAGAGAAGGTGTCTCCAACAAGACTTTATGAGAAAGAGGTAAAAGTGGGATCATAAAGTGATGAAGATGAGACATAGTTGGAGGAGAAACGCGGCGGTGGATCCTCGACACTTGTGAGGAGGAGGAGGAAAAAAGAAGACCCCCCCGCGAGGAGGCCATAACAAGAGATTTGGTGTTGTTGAGGAGGGGGGGGAAGGCTGGATAGTAAAGAGAAAAGAGACGGATAAAGTCTGAGAGTGAAGCGGCTAATTGCTCAGTCCGTCCCTCATTACCATATCCAATGCGCGTCCGCTGGACCTCAGCCAATCCTCCCCACCTTCACAGGGTGCCATTCATCGCCGGGCATTATTCACTATCATAATTATTATAGCGACATGCGCAATCCGGCGCACAGCAGCAGCGGCACAAACACCGGCTAAGGCTAATTTCACTTTTTTCCCTTCCTCCTCTCTCTCGCAGCTGAAACAGACTGTTTGTGAACTTTTTTTTTTTTCCCCTCCGTTGCGTTGATTCAGCCGCTCGTCGCTGATGCATCTGCAAACCGCAGACGCACAAGCACCGACGCCAGCAGCAGCATGTCCCGACGCAAGCAAGCCAAGCCGCAGCACCTCAAGTCGGACGAGGATCCCGCACTAGCCGGGGTGGTTTCCGAGCACGGTGAGTGGATCTGACCAGAGCTCTGTGATCCTCTCAGACAGGACTCTTCCTCCTCACGCAGCTGCTGCACACTTTCTAAAAAACTCGAAAGAGAATTAGTTTGTTTATTAGAATTTTTTTGTTTGGTTTCATTTCTTTATTATATTTTTAAAAAAACATCATGAAGCTGTTATTAAGTCCTAAAGTTTTCTCGGATCTCGCAGCAGAAGTTTTCTTTTTATTCCCAAACATTTTGAGCCTCTTCTCTCCCAAGATGCACCAGGCTGACAGATGACTTTTAACATTAATATAACTCACGCATACACTCGTTTACAACACTTGTAGCATTTTAGATTATGTTCCGGAGGCCTTTTTTTTAAAAAAAAGACCTGTTTGGAAATAGATTTATTTAAATTCTTTCATATACGTCAAATGTACGAGCTTTAAAGTTAAAAGCGCCTTACGCACGTATTTTTGCATGTGCATTTGCGCACACTTCAAAACACGCACACACAATGAGCAGTTAAAAAAATATTTTCTTTCTTAGAGCTGTAAATTTATCCGTCAGCGAATGTAGAAGCGAATCTCGCAACTGATGTCTAATTTTTATTATAAGAAAAAATTAGAAAGTGTTATTTTTTCAGTTTGGATTTTGATTGTGCATTAGTGCCTCTCTGAGCCTCAGCGCCTGTCTGGCTCAAAGTGCGGATTGTGTTGCAGGTCGAAGCCTTGTTTTGTTATGGAAATGTTTTTGTTTACCCCCCTCACATAAATTTCGCACCCTTGATTTGTTCCCTTTTGCCCACAATGTCGACAAGATCGGTTGACAGAGCTCGTCCTCGCCATGTGGGGCAAAGGGAAAAAAAGGCTCATTCATGTTTTATTCCGTAGAATAAAACGACCATTATAGAGCTAAAGTCGCATCTTAAGCCCTGTGTAACGCTGCAGTAAATACAGGAACAACATGACAAGTGCAGGAATATTAATCCTCTGACTGTTTTTAAATTCTTATAAATTGACGTTTTTAATGGCTCTATTTTATAAAAGCATATTAGAATGCATGTGGGAGAAAATGTTTGATCTATGAGGAATAACATGAATTAATTTCATAATTTCATATTTACTTCAATAAACCAAAAAAAACAGTAATTTTACTTATAAATAATCACATTTCCTGTTGGACAATGTGAAAGATATATTTCTTTTTTGGGGGGGCATCTACCTGGGTGTTCCTAACAAATCACTGCTATTATTTATACCTCACTATAGGCTCATGTTGGCCAACACACAGTCACACACACACACACACACACACTCTTTGCAGTGCCTCTTTACAATAGAAATGCGTGATGTAATCTCTGGGGAGCCGCTCTCCTTGCATGAGGAAATGTTGGTGTGAAGGGGGGAATCACACTGATGAGTCTTGGCTCTTTTGTCCGGTTCCACCCCGAGCAGTTTTTCTCTAATTTCGGTACAATTCACGTTTTAACACAAAGCTCGTTTCTGTTTTACTGTGGAGATAACCTTTCCCAGATTTTGCTCAGAGATGTGTCCATCAGGTTGCTCTCCTGTAGGGTCGAGGAATGAAAGGCAAACTTCCTTTTCGCTGGTGTGAAATTTACAAACAGGCAGAATTTGATTTTTAAATGATTTTTTGCAATTTGTGCAACAGTTAAAGACGGATTCACCCAGAGAGGACAGAGGTGTAGAATTAGAAAAACACAACTCTTTTCCTGGATCCTGTTTTCCATTTCACCACCCACCCTCCTACATGGATGTGTAGCTGTAAAACAGACGGTGTTGTAGCTAACCTATGGCACTGCAGCACTGTGCTGAAGGCTGGACGTGGCCGTGGAATGTTCTCGCCTGTCCTCGCCGGGCCACCATACTGCCTCGCTTGTTTTCCAGACAGACGTTGCAGTGAAACAATCCCAAGCCTCTGGCAGCGCACAGCGAGCCCATGCACACTTAGACAAACCTAATAAGACCAGTCTCATCCAGAGCTCGCTCGCAGACGAGCTCCGAACGTCAGCCTGTCAGTGACTCCACGCCTGCTGCCGCCGTGCAGCTCCTGACCACACCATCGATCGCCGGCCCTGACAAATCACTGCATATAATGTTGGAGGAATTCAAAAGTTCCAATCGTCCGTCGCTGCTTGGTTTAGACTCATGATCCATAGGTGTGGGCCCGGTGGCGAGCAGAGAGTCAGACGGTGCTCAGACTGAGCTGACGGACACGCGGCCTGTCCGTCGGCCATTTCCTGAAAACAGCCATCAAACAAGGAAATAATCACAAGATTAAGGAGCTTGGGTGTAAGCTTCACCTTGTTTGTTCATTTTTTCACCCCCTCTGAATGTTCAGTTTGATCTGAGCTGTTTGGTGTGGATTTCTCTCACTGTCGTCCACTGCAGCTCCTTAATGTGCTGCATCCATGAAAAGATGAAAAACTGAAAACATCAAGAGGCAACAAGCTCTCGTCTGGCATCACCTGCCCCCCAGGCCTGGACACTTGCCCCCTGGGGGCATGGGGGGATGTGTGTGTGTGTGTGTTAGGATGGGGAGAGCAGGAGGAGGGGGGGGTCTGCTTAGGAGTGCTTTTATAAAGCTTGCTGATTTAACCTCTGTGGCCCAGCGGCCGGGTCCTGCCGCTGGATGTCAGGCTCCTGGTACAATCAGAACACGTGTGCCGCTGACCTTGGCAGCACAGCTCACTCGTGTCCCAGAAAGTGTGAACAGCGTCGGGCTTTTCATCTCCACACTGCCTCCTCTGCATCCAGTGTCTGTGAAGGTGTGCATGTGGAGTGTGTGGCAGGCGCTGGCGTACACACACACACACACACACACACTGCATAGGAACACACTCGAGCTTACTCTTACCTGAAGGATTCATCCAACGAGACGCAGACAAACAGGATCATTTTCAACCAAGAAAAAGGAATTTTTACTCATTATTGTTGGTAAATAAATGTATTTTCTACATCCTCAGAGACGTCTCAGAACAGACAGGCTGGTCGTGCTGAACAGGTGGACGACAGCGAGTGTGTTGATGCTTTATTCAATCACATGAATTCAGTGTTGAAATCGTTCTTTTTCTCAAACTCTGTCGCAATGATTAAACTTTTTTTTTCCTCTCTCCACAACATAACGTTCGAGGCAGGAATGTCCATCGTTATGAGGTGCAAAAAAAAAAAAAAAAAAAAAAAATACATGATAGCGAGGAAATCCCTGCTGACAGTGACAACACGGTTGCCCTGCAGTGGGGCTTTGTTTGGCTTTTGTTTTAATCCCATCTCGCCATCGGGTGCAGGCCTCTGGACCACCCACACAGCCGTGCCAAAGATGTCTTCAAGAAGGCACTCAAATATGGCTGTGTCTTAATTACTACTCAGCACTGCAAACACACACGAACAAGTAAGATCCTGATTGAGAGGAAGGACGAGGCAGGAGAGAGAGCGACTACTTCACATTAGACTAAACAGCAGATTCTGGGGGGATTTAAGAGAAAGCTAACAAGCCATCAAGTGAAAGGTACATTTTGTCATTAATGGTTTTTCCTGGAGATGACTCTGTTTGTGTTTGTTTAGGCGATTTTAGCTCAGATTTATTCAGGAAGTAGAGTTTGACAGCTGAGACGTGTCCGTTTGTTAACGATGGTGCTTTTCTTTTAGCAGAAATCGTTTTATTATTTGAAAATCAAAAAAGGAGCTGAAGGAAAGATGCTTATGTAGAAAAAGGCAGAATCTATGAAAATGTCTTTGGCCTGCTGAGGATGAGCGTCCATCAGATCCTGAAGCCTCTTCCTCCTCTCGAACTGTTCTGTAAATCCACACCCAGAGACAGGCAGCCGTCCTGACGGGTGACACAGTGCCATCACTGAATACTGTATCGCAAATGCTTACACAAACAAATCGTTAATGTTTTGGCTGCTCCACATCTGCAGCCAGCGACAAAGGCCTCTCTGTTAGCACAGATATGACTGTACCACTCTGCAGCAGGGCTGACCAGGCCGATGACACACACACACACACACACACACACACACACACAGAGCTGTGCTGAGGACGCTCGAGCCTCTGCAGGTCTGAGGATTCATGGGATCATTCCATCAGATGCTGCATGTATTTATGGACACAGAGACATTATTGTGCAACAGCAAAAAAAAAAAAGATTGTTTTTTTAAAGAATGCTTTCTTTAAAAATGCACCTAAATTATAAGAGAAAAATGTGGAATTAATATAATGATCAAATAATGTGACAGACAGATTCAGTCATTAAGTAGTTTGAAAATGGGAATTAACACTTGACTAAAGTGCAGATCACAGTAAATCTGTCTTCCTCTGTGTCCTGAACGCTCCTGTGCCAACAGACACACGACCACATTAAAATGCAGCAACATGTGCATCAGTCAAAATAACAGCTGTCAAATCAAAACACAAGATAGCCTTAAAATTCATGACTTCAGTAATTAATATCTCAGATAATAGAACATGTGATCATGTGATCAAATGATACAATGGAAACATTTAATTGGCACAAGAATTCCAACATTGTTAAACACAACAGGCCTCTTTTTTTTTTTTTTTTTTTTTTCCGCCCTCCCAATTTGGCCAGGACCTACAGTGATGTGTCTCTCTTTAAGGGTCCTAAGCTATCCTCAGACACTTGAGAAGAATGTATTTTAAAGGGGCAGAAGGGGGGGCAGTTCTAGTAAGGCACTTTTTGGACATGACTGTTCTTGCTCTCTTTAATTATGTTAATGGAATTAAAAAATATCACAGTTTGACAAAGAGAGTTTTAACTGAAAATAACTTAAATGTTAAACACAATATACTTAAAATGACCCATTCACATAGCAACAACTTTACCTTAACATAGAGTAAATGTTGCCAGTGCCATTGTCTGTGTGTGTATTCATTAAGTGAATCTGGAAATTGTTAAGAATGGGAGAATTAGTAATTGCTCAATGCTTCGCTCAGTGCTCGGCTCTGTGGCGTTCACAGCATCAGTGGAAAGCATGAATACCTCATCTGATATAATATGTCAGATTAGCGGTTTCAGTTAGCATGCCAAAGATTGCTGAGCAAGATAACGGACACACAGATTCAATGTCTACAATCCCCCTATTGACTGCGTTCAGCTTCATATTTGCATCTGAGTAAATGAAGACTCTTAAAGGAATGAGAAACGGATTGGATTTTTTTTTTCACCCTTTCCTTTCTCATGCTATAGGAAAATCAATACACCCCCCCCCAACACACACACACACACACACACACTTTTTCACTGTCTTGCAAACACAGAACAACCACAAAATGTCGCCTTCACACAGCTGCACCACACAATGGCACCCCACTGTTTCAGGGTGATTGTGAATGCAAATGGTATTATTTGGAGATCATGAGCACGAGTCTAATATTTCAGAGAAAAACATAACATAATCAAATGGCACTCCGGTGTGGCCTGTGTTGTAATACTGAGTAATTATAGCGATGTTTAAACTGTCAGAAAACACAGTGACATCCCACCTGAGTGGTTTCTTAAATCTTTTCTTTCTTTTTATTTTTTTAAAGTGGCAGTTTGCACATTTTTGTGTCTTGAGCTATGAAGGATGTAGAATTGTATTTAAAAAATCTTCACTTCACGATTCCTGCGTGTTTACGACGAACGCTGCAACGAAACTGAAAATGCCAAGTGAGACAGACGTTTTCTTATAAAAAACTAAATTTAATTCAAATGCATTTTAACGTGACAATATCTCTACGTTTAGGTCAGAACAATTTCTCTGAATTAGAGCAGGAAGGCCTGTGCATGCACACTTACACCAGTTCTTTAATGACAGCAAAAAGCATGTGTGTGTTTATACGTCTTTTAGGTGTTTATCTATATACACACGTGTAATTTGTGTGTGTCCTTTGTCTGCCTACATATGTGTGTGAAAAAATGTGTGTGTGTGTGTGTGTGAGGTCAGAGGCACACAAAGGCCCCCACTTGTAATTGTGTGAATGAATAAAAGAGATTGACAGTAATACCATTCTAATAACTAATCAGCTCAACACAATGCCTACTCATTTGCGTTGACCTTTCAACCCTCAATTATGGAAATGAGTTCTGCTGTCCGCTGCCTGCCTAAGGAGATTTTTAGCCTGCTGTCACGTGTCACCGATGTTTCCACTCGCTCGCTCCTTTTTTGATTCGCAATTTTTGCTTTTGGTTTTTTACTTTTAATGATGCTGTGTAATAGAAATTAAGAAAATGATCAATTATTTATTTGTTTTAATGGGATTTTTGGGGCTGGAAAATCAAGGTGACACTGATAACACTGAAGTGGAAATAATGCACAAACCAAAATGAAAATGTGCACTTTATTTTCCTTATTTATTTTTTCCTTTCTTTTTATTTGAACCTGCCAACACACATGATTAAGTAAAATAATATCTTGTTTTGTCAGCCCTGCCCCCAGTGAGGATGTGAACACGGAGCCTGTCCAGAGCCTCTCTGTTGATAATTAATTAAGTCACAGACATCAGACCTTGATAGCTCATGCCCCCCTCCTTGGACAGAAATTACAGGAGGGGTGATGAATTTCTTTACTAATGAGTCACTGTAATTGGCACAAATGCTTCATGTCTGCTTCACCATGGCTCGCTCCATTTTAACCTTTGAAATGAGCGCAAGCACAGTATGAATCTCATGGTTAGTCAGTGAAAAAATACAGGGAGACCTTTAATGTCAATTCAGTCTTTAATGTGCAGCATTTTCTACGAGTTTTTAGAGGTTATGTATTTTTTTTATCTCTTACCTTCATGGCTCACACAGGTTGAGCCTATTTGTGTGATTAGTAGAAGCAAATAAATGTAATCAGTTACTGCAGGATGGATTGTGTGTGTGTGTGTGTGTGTGTGGAGTTATATTTTAATAATTATAAACCTTTTTTTTTTTTGCTCTTTTAGTAGCTATGAGCCCCTTTTTAAACAATTATGAACTCACCAAGCATCAGCCATCAACTGAACCTTGTTTTCATGCAGCCTTTACAGAGTGAACATCTTTTCAAGCAATGAATCACTTTTATTTGCAATAACGCCTGTTAAATTGTCCTAATATTTTTTGCGAAGTGTATATAAAATGGTTTTAATTTGTATATAAATAATTATATAACCAGATATATTGCGTGGGGTTGTAGTGTAAACTGAAATAAAGTACGTACAGGATGCTGTGGCGGTGATTGAGCAGACTTCCTACTCTTAATGAAATGGAAATATGTATACAGCCACGAACAGCACGTACACACACACACGCAGAGTATATAGCTCCGCTTGAACACAAAAAATAAACATACAAGGGAGACCAATTTTTACATTTCGATCAGGTGTGAATTGGGTCCATGTTGGGAGCTCACGCCGGCTTGTTTGACTCTTGATGGTTGCATGTGGAAGAGGAAGTGGCTTCCTACAACTGTGATTAAACATGTGTAACTAATCAGAGACTTTGCTGCCATGGCACTAGCATGTAATTTGTTGAGTCTTATTTCAGAGACCATGAGAGAGAGAGAGAGAGAGAGAGAGAGAGAGAGGGAGAGAGAGAGGAAGTAACACTAGGAATTGCTCAACTGAAAGGGATGTTTTGTATTTCAATAACATTTCAAAAGCAATTTCAAAGTGGGCCCAATTTTAAGTTACAGATACGTTTATTTTGGTTGCACATAGTATTTTAAATCCTCTGATTTAACAGTGAACAGTGCAGTAAATACATAAGGGCTATAGATTGAACAGATTTTTTCTTTCTCTGACGTCACAACAAAAGAATATTCCAGTCCCCTGCTTAGATTCAGGGCTAAAGTATTACCATTGCAATGCTAACTGAAAAGGCCCAGGCATTTGAAATTCAGGTGGAAATGACTGGGCTTGATAGCAGAGGGGAATCCTAATGGGGCCATCAAAGTCCTGATTTGTACCCAACAGATGAGGCAGCTGTGAATTGTATGAAATATTGGAAATCAATAGGTTCTATGGAATTTCATTAAGCGGCAGTATCCACAATTGATAGGCCCTCATAATTTGATGGATTGCACAAAGAAAATTATTAGCTGGCTCTATGGAGAGGGTGTGAATGCACAAACCTGGGTCTTGAGAATTGGTGAACTAGGGCAATTTGTTCAGAGTAAAAAAAATAAAAAGAATATTGATTCTGGTTATGTTAAAAGAGAGAAAAAAAAAATCAAAGGTTAAATCTTTGCAGCACTGCACTGCAAAATATGTGTGGATTCTTTATTGATTATTTATTCATTAATTCTTTTTTTTTTTTTGCTCCCTCCTTTCCTTTCCCCCTTCACTCCCCTGACCCCCACCCCTCCATCCCTTCAGCCCGAGGTGAAGTGCTGGATGATGCTGACAGCGGGAATGAGAGCCGCAGCGGCAGCGAGGAGACGCATGTGTGTGAGAAGTGTTGCGCTGAGTTCTTCAAGTGGTCTGACTTCTGTGAACATTTAAAGAACTGCACCAAAAACCCCCTGGTGCTTATAGTGAATGACAATGAGGACACACCTAACCCCTCCCAAGAATACCCCACAGAGCCCTCCCCTGTCCCCAGCTGCCCGAGCGAGCAGGCTGACAGTGAGGACCCCAGGGAGGGCAACCACAGCCCTGCTGGCGAGGGGGAGGACATCCCAGAGACAGCAACCTTAAATGGGGTCAATGTCCTAGAAAAGGAGGACGAGCAGATGGAGCTAGAGCTTTCTCCTGAAAAAAACATGGATCCTGAAGAGAGAGACGTGACATCCCCCGAGCCAGACGGCTCTCTACCTCAGCTCAACGATGTCGTCCCTTCCGCCGTCACAAGCTACGCCATGCCAAGCACCAACGTTACCTTGGAGACGCTGCATGGCACCCGGGTCGCCGTTGCCCAGTTTTCACAGAGCGTCAGGGCAGCAGCGGGGAGTGGGGTCTCCACCATGGCTATTCCCATGATCCTGGACCAGCTGATGGCCCTGCAGCAGCAGCAGATCCACCAGCTGCAGCTGATAGAGCAGATCCGCAGTCAGGTGGCTCTGATGAACAGACAGTCTGCCACACAGCCTGCTCTCAACCACCACCACAGCAACGCCACAGGAACCCAGGGGCCGGTGTCCTCCTGTGGCCCCCCTGTCGCCAGTCAGCTTCAACTACACAACTTCATCACTCCCCCTGTCCATCAGCTGCCTGTGAGGCTGCCGGCCACTCTCAACAGTCAAGGCCCTTCACCCCTGACCTCAGCAATAGAAGGGCCTCTCTCTCAAACACCACAGAGCAGCAGTCAGCAGTCTAACTCTTCACTCCCCAACACGTCCTCAAATAGCTCAGTGTTTCCTCCGCCCAGCGCGACTGGACTGTCCTCTCTGCTCCCCTCCTGCTCGTCCTCAGTCACAAACAACAACATTAGCACTAGTAGTAGTGTGACAGGAGGCGGTGGCATCAGCAGCAGCTCAGCTCTTCCCAGGAACTCCAGCACCCCCCCCTCCCTCAGCCACAGCAGCCTCCTGAGCTCTGCCTCCAGTCTACCGCTGATACCTCACAGCTCGTCCAGCAGCGTCATCTTCCCCAACCCGCTGGCCAGCATAGCAGCCACAGCCAACGCGCTCGACCCGCTCTCTGCTCTGATGAAGCACCGCAAGGGCAAGCCCCCCAACGTGTCTGTGTTTGACACGAAGCCCAGCTCCGAGGACCCCTTCTTCAAGCATAAGTGTCGCTTCTGTGCCAAGGTGTTTGGCAGTGACAGCGCCCTCCAGATTCACCTGCGCTCCCACACTGGAGAGAGGCCCTATAAATGCAACATATGTGGCAACCGTTTCTCCACCAAGGGGAATCTGAAAGTACACTTCCAGAGGCACAAAGAGAAATACCCACACATTCAGATGAACCCCTACCCCGTGCCGGAGTACCTGGACAACGTGCCCACAAGCTCAGGCATCCCGTACGGAATGTCTTTGCCCCCAGAAAAACCTGTAACCACATGGCTAGACAGCAAACCTGTCCTCTCCACGGTTCCCACTTCAGTCGGGCTCCAGCTGCCCCCCACACTGCCCAGTATGATGGGAGGTTTTGGCGAGTCTCCAAGCCTCACTCCGCTCACCAGGTCCCCTCAGCGGCCGTCTCCACCATCGAGCGAGTGTGCATCTCTGTCCCCTAATATCGTCACTGACTCTGGCATGACCACTACTTCCCCCTCCCCAAAGCCCAGCCTAGGAAGTGATGCCCCTCCTCTCTTGAAACCTGAAGGTGTTCTCCTGCCCCCAAGCTGCTCTACTAGACCAGGAGAGAACACCACCACCACAACCACAGTCACTCAAGTGGTCCTTTCCTCCGCCGTCACCTCCACCACATCGTCCAGCAGTGGCCAGCTCACTGAGCCCATCACTAGCCCCAACTCTGTTTCTGTCTCCCACCCTGTTCTTCCCATGCTCTCAGACCAGTTTAAGGCCAAGTTTCCTTTCGGAGGCCTCCTAGACTCTATGCAAACCTCAGAGACATCAAAGTTGCAGCAGCTTGTTGAGAACATTGACAAGAAGATGACTGACCCCAACCAGTGTGTCATCTGTCACCGAGTTCTGAGCTGCCAGAGCGCTCTCAAGATGCACTACCGCATCCACACTGGGGAGAGGCCTTTCAAATGCAAGATATGTGGGCGGGCTTTCACCACCAAGGGAAACCTGAAAACACACTTTGGTGTCCATAGATCCAAACCCCCACTTCGGGTCCAGCACTCCTGCCCTATATGTCAGAAGAAGTTCACCAATGCCGTTGTCTTGCAGCAGCATATCCGTATGCACATGGGGGGGCAGATCCCAAACACCCCGGTCCCTGAGAGCCTGCAGGAGATGGACACTGACCTCTCCTATGACGAGAAGAGCTTAGATGCGATGAGTAATTATGACGATGACCTTCTTGATGAAATGGAGCAGGCCATGGAAGATGATGCTGACTTAAAAGAGATGGAAGATGACCCATCTAAACCGTATTCACCTGGGAGCTCCCCACCCACTTCCATCATCTCCAGCATCGCTGCAATGGAGAACCAGATGAAGATGATCGACTCCACTGCCAACATGAACCGTTCCTTTGCTCAAAAGCTGACACAGAACGGCGGCAGCTTTGGAGGAGACACTGAGTGCTTTGCCACTGATTCCCTGTCTGTGGTGGGGGACGCTGAAGGTCAAAGTTTGGGGAGCCCTGCTTTGTCTGAGTCCTCTGGCTCTATGCAGCACTTGTCCCCAGCTCACAGCCATTCTGAGAGTCAGGTATCCAAGTCCCCAGCTACGCTCAACAATAATAACAACAGCAGTGCCATGACAGCAGAGGATGGCCAGGAGAACAATACAGCTGGCTTGGCAACAGTGAAGTCGGAAAAATCAGAGACCCCGTCTCCGCTTTCGGCAACGGAAGGCACCGGGGCCCTTGACCTGACTGCCACTCAACCTGGCAGGCACTTTATCAAGGAGGAGAGCCACTTCAACATGCTGTTTCTAAATAGAGATCGAGGTGTGTATGTGCAAAAACAACTAAAACATAATGCATTATAGAAGTGGAATTAAATATCTAAACAGATTTAATCCAGTTTTTACAAAAAATAATGTTCTGTGTATATATGACTCCATATATTATATGTTGATATAAATGAGTAAAAATATCATCAGATATAATATATTGTTATCCAGAGAAGGGGCAAATATTGTTGAAAGTATTCTCATGTTATTAATTGATAAACAGTGTTTTAGTTGCCTGATGAATGCAGTGGGACTTCGACAGGGGAGGGTCATTTGTATGTTTCAATTCTGACAAATGGAGAAGCTACCTTGCAGCCATATGGGGTTTGCAGTTTGCAAAATTGATCTGTGCAGTTTTAATGTCACCATTCAAATATTAATTTGACCTCTTCTTTTTCAGGGCTGAGCACTCCTAATTTGGCTAGCACTGCATCAAACATGATCAAAATGGAAATGAATGGACATGGGAAGTCGGTGTCTCTGAGCGACAACTCTCACCTGCCTGTGGGCATCCAGGTTCCTGCAGCAGCGCCCCAGACCACCATGAGCCCCAGCATCAACCCCATGTTGGCTCCCCCGCCTCCACGACGCACGCCTAAGCAGCACAACTGCCACTCATGTGGAAAGAATTTTTCCTCCGCCAGTGCTCTGCAAATCCATGAGCGTACACACACTGGGGAAAAACCTTTCGCCTGCTCTATTTGTGGAAGGGCTTTCACCACAAAGGGCAATCTCAAGGTATGAGTCAGTTTAACATAGCATTAATTTGAATTGTACATAACTGGGGTCATTCTGGTTCCTAAGAAGCATAGCATGCATAGGCAGTATAAATAGTGGGCGGAGCTTCCAGGTCTAAAAAGTGAAAAGTGCCTTCAATTTGCATTCTTTCTACTGGCCAGCAGGGGGCAACTCCACTGGTAGCAAAAAGAAGTTCGATTGTGTGTAAAGCTTATGTGCAAAAGTTCGTATTTCCCCCATTTTATTACCTAGTAAACAATGTCCTAAATAGTTCATGATCTCAATCACTAGTTTTCGAGAATTCTTCCCATGAGCATGATGTTCATTTTGTAAAATACGATGCCATTCGAAGTGAAATACACAATAAAGCAGGGTATGTTTTAGGGCGTGGCTCCCTTGTGATTGACAAGTCGTTATCATCACATGTTCTCGGGTTCTCGGTCAATTCCAATCAGGATAGAGGTGTAGCAATGCTTATCCTCCCCCAGTCCACTGGCTCAAAAAAACCCTGAGATCTCAATGGCCATATAATTCCAAACTCAAGGCTTTAAAATGGTAGTCCTCAAACCAATAAGTGACATGACAGTGGGTTTAAAATTGATACCATGTAATGAGTCACCCCCCTACCTTCCATCATTTTTCTTGTCTTTTGTTTGCTAAAGAAAAAAGCACACATTTTAGATTTGTACTAAGGGCAAACATTTGAAGTCAGCCAATTCATATATAGAAAATATACATATATTCAAAACTGAAGGGCCTCAAAATTTAGAAATATAGTTTGTTCTATGATACTCCTTTGCATGATATAAACAAGTCACCAGAAGCTGAAATGTCACTGCTGCCAGAAGGTTTTGTGATATTTATTCATTTTGTATCAAAAACCAAAAGTTTCAAAATGTTTTCCAAAATATAAAATTTTAGTGTCAAGATCATTTTTTAAAAATCAAGACTTTGGCCTTTTCCTGTTCATTCCCATTCATGAATTTTTTATAGTATGTCCTTTTTGCCTTGGATGAAGGATTTGTAAGTTACAATGACACACTCTTGATGTTTCTATTTATTGTCTTGTCTTTAGGTTCACATGGGAACACACATGTGGAACAATGCTCCAGCCCGAAGGGGTCGGCGGCTGTCCGTGGAGAATCCCATGGCCCTGCTGGGCGGGGATGCCATGAAGTTCAGCGAGATGTTCCAGAAGGATCTGGCGGCTCGGGCCATGAACGTCGACCCGGGCTTCTGGAACCAGTACGCGGCCGCCATCACCAACGGGCTGGCCATGAAGAACAATGAGATCTCTGTGATCCAGAACGGAGGCATCACCCAGCTGCCCGTCAGCCTCGGCGGCGCAGGAATCACTTCACTGGGAACCATGCCGGGAGGAATGGACCGTGTTCACACCGGCGGCAGCCCTCCCATGACGGGTATGGAGAAGGCTGGTCTGGATGTCGGAGCCAGCCGACCCTTCTCCAGATTTATGGAGGAGAACAAAGAGATTGGGATCAATTAAAAAGACTTTTCTGTATAATTCCAAGGTAGGCGTTTGGCAAAGACTAAGAGTCTAAAGAAACTGCTGATCCAGTCTGAACTCATGCGTACTATATTATGTACAGATTAAATATTTTTTGTTTGGTTTTGGAAATATAGTATTTAGTATTAATTAGAGGTCTTTGCCTTTCACCCATTCCCTCTTCACTTGATATTTCGCCTATACGAAGAATACTTTGTCTCTTGTTTGAGAATATGTCGTCTTGCAAGATTTGCATGGTACTTATTGGTTTTTATCAGTATGTTTGACTGCTTTTACGAATTCCTTTGAAAACCGGGATCCTGCCTCATTTACGATGGGCACGCATCTTGTCTGGACAGGACTGAAACAGAAAAGAACCGAGATTGGTTAAAAGACGGCTTGGCTGTTGTCTGGCAGCCTTGTTTATGATTGCTCTTTTGACTATGAAAGGGCAATGGATAGACTGAAGAAAAGACTGAAGTATAGTGTTTCTGTGCTCGCCTGATATTTTTTTTTCTCATGAACTAGAAAACTTGAAAAAAATAATGTTTGAACTATTTTAATCTTTACATTTAGTCTCCCAGCATTGTCTTATAATATTGTCCTGTGTCTTTAGTATTTATGATATTGACAAAAAAGCGGGTATACAAAAATATATTTAATGGCCCAAGCATTTTATTGATCCATTTTTTTTCTAAACTGCAGGCTTCACTGATGAATATCTCTTTCAATAAAGACAATATGTCGTTTGAGTTGAACAACCGAGAAAATGGTAGGTTTTATTTGGATATCTGTTGAGACTACGTGTACGTCGTTACACGGTAAAGAGGCAAGAGATATCCGAAGCTGCTATGACCACAACCCTGCTTTTAACCTTTGTAAAAAGAAAAAAGAAGTGATCCTTTTGAAGAAATATCTATGTATAGAAATACAGACAAATCTAAAACAGGTATGCATATTTTGTATCACATAAAAATAGACATCATGAGTTGAGAGTATTTGTCATGTTTGTGAATGCACTTTTTAAAAACAAGACATTTTGTCTGTGAGTTACCGTTAACCTTTTGACTGAGCTATCTATCACATGCTGTTTTCATTGTTTTCAGCGTACCACTCCTACAATTTGCAGAGTCGGTTCTCTGTTATTGCATCTGTGCTACTTGTCAGAGTGCAAACTCATCACTCAATCAAAAACCTTCTTAAATAAAAAAAAAGAGAACAGGTGTGTGTTTGAATGGTTTCCTTATCTGCATCACGCCTTTCCTTTCTCTCTCACCCTTTTATTTCCATAAATTAAAGATGAAATACCAGATACATATGATCCAATCTATGACAAGATCTACTTATTATCATTATCATAGTTGCTGATATTTTTTAATTGGTCTTCAGCCTTATTTAGAGAATTATTTAATATGTTTGAGCCTACAAGATTAAGATGGGAAAAAACATTCAGACAGGATATTTTGTTTTGTTTGGGGGCCTCACTGACCACCAGAGGGTGAAAAGTGAAAGTATTTTAAATGTAAATTATATACGATTCTTATACGATATTATTTCTTATACAATATACAATGTTATTATATTTGATCATCTTTTTAATTTTAACAACATTTGCATTTAACATTTCTCTATTAATTCAGTACAATTAATTAACAAGAAATTAGCAATTACCTTTAAAAATCAACTAGATTTGCTTCCTGGATCCTCAGAAATGATGCCTTGCTTATACTCGCCCTCTCTTTTTGGACATGTTACTTTATATTGTTTTTTTAAACAGAGATATTTAAAGGTGACTTGGGATAGCTTTAAATCTTTTTATTTTGTTGCTTTGCATTGAGCTTTTTATAGTTTCTGAAAAATGATTGATGATGATATTTAATCATCTAAATTTAGTTTTATTATTACTGTGTGTGTGTGTGTGAGTGTGTGTGTGTGTGTGTGTGTTTGTGTGAGTGTGTGAGTAGTTGTGTGTACATTATCAGAAACACATTAGCCTGACACAAATCACTTCAAGATTTCTAACAATACGTACTTGTATTATGAAAAGTAATTGTTTTCCTGAAATACATTGACGAGTTTATTCCAGGTAACATCTATCATTCCTAATGGTTTGTTTATGACAAAAAAATACAACTAACATCTTTACATTTTGAATATTTGGGTGTGTGGAGAATCGTGATTTTCACATCATAATACTAGAGAACACAAATGATTACAAGGTGAGATTTAGTGTTCGACTGAGCTGCTTTAAGTCCATGATGAAAGAAAACCATAATGACCTTTTAACTGGCCATGACTGTGTCTTCCTGTGCTGCTGTGGCCGTGTAGATGTGTGAGACAGCGCCGTGTCTGGGAAGTGGCGTATGCCGTGTGGGATTCAGTGAAATCATTGTGTGTGTGTGTGTGTGTGTGTGTGTGTGTGTGTGTGTGTGTGTGTGAACGGGAAGGCGATGGTGGCCTCCGAGCCTTCAGCCTCCCTTGTGCAGCGCAGTTGACACATGGTCTACATGTGTGCAAACACAATCTCACACTCCCACACAAATACCCATGTTCTCACTTTCTCAAACATTAAAAAAAGACAAAACAGAATTACACCAAATATTCTTGGAGATGTAAAAAAAATATACATATACCTGCTGTGCTCAACGTGCACCACATCAGGTGCAAGATGAAAGTTAATGTTAACTTTAATCACTGAGATGGAAAGAATTTCTCAAAGCTTATCTGAGGTAACTGCACTGGCAGATGTGATCCACTTGACTGAAGCCTTGATCGTGAATTCCTCACTATGTAAAGTAAGATTAGCATGACTTCGAGCTCATTTTCATGTCAGTCTGCAGGACATGCCAATAAATCATTCCTGGAAGCAAATATAAAACAGTTGAGACCACTCCGAGACAACAAACCTGAAGATTTGATTTCAAATGTTCACCCCCCCCTGTCAGCTGAAACAAACACCTGTAGGGTGGAGGCTAATACCTGCACCACTCATGTCTCCATATGAGGAGACACAGCATTATCATGGCAACAACACAGCATGACTTCTACTGCAAAGCCAGTAGGCCGTCCGGCACATTATCCACTGCAGCTTATGAGATGATTATTCCATCAAAGTCCAGCTTACATCAGCTTTCACCACGCAGCCATACGTATTTATTTTTGTGTTATTTTTCTCTGGACTTTCGCACACATACTACTTTTCATGTTGATGAATCAGAGCCTGCCCTCAGGAGCTCTTCGGGGCTGCTTTCGGTAATGCGCGCTGCCGTTTTGTGGGCCCATTGTTTGACACTGCACTGTCAGCTGATCAGGCAGGCTTAGTCAGTGGAATTGTCAAGTCATGAAGAAATTTCATACGGACTGTTTTTCTCTATGAAAGGCACTTATTTTGCTCATATTTGGGTGGAAACACGAATGCATTCCGCTCATTCTTCCACTCATGCGCTCGCATTTAGCAGGCAGCCAGCATACATGCATGTAAAGACTGTTGTTTGACGCTCTAAACGGCAATTCTTCTCAAATTTATATTATAATTCAATAGGCTGCTGCTGCTCATGGAAGTGGTCTGTGAAGGAGGGCTGTCTTACCTCAAGTGATTTCAATTACGATGCCTCTCCACCTCAACATGGGGTTAACTGAGGTTATAAATATGACACTGCTGCATTGTTATTTCCATAACAAGCATGTTACCCAGATTTTCTTTTTTTCCATTGAGCAATACATTACAAAGGAATGTCTAACACGTGAAGTGCAATTTCATTTTACTGGATGTTTATGAGCAAGCAGGGGAATGCAGACTAGGAGTTATTTGAGGTGTGTCCATTTAAGAGGATTTTAACAAGTAGAATTTCAGAGTGGGTTACAATGCTAATTGTCTGAAAGGAAATACAACAGGCCTTTCCATTTCTCTTGGATATGTTTTTTCTTTTTCTTGAAATGTGGCAGCTTTCCTCTGTGTTCAGCTCACACAGCAAATTGCTTGGCCTTTTTTTTTTTTTCTTCTTTGTTTTATCTGCACTTCACTCCTGTTTGTGTGCTACCTGTTCGAAGTGAGTCTGTGTGACATTTGGGCATGGCACAGTGTGAACAGACAGGCCATCATTGGGACGGGGCTGTCGGCTGTTTGTTTAATGCCCTGCCTACTGTGAAAGTCTCCCTGAAACAGGCGCAGTAAATATCCCCATTGATCCAGAGGCAGGGGGCCCTACGATGATGTAGTGGCGAAGAGCCACAGGAGTAAATCTAACCGACAGTAATCCAATCCCATTCTCAAGGCTCTGGGATCTGAGATAGGTGCTTTAAATCCAAAAGTGTGCATTTTTGCACAATTTCTCTGCCTTTGTTGATGCTGCTTCTTTTCACTTCCACGTCTCAGCTCTCGAGTCAATCCATAGTTTGCCGGGCTGTTTCGCTCAGCTATTCCTTTATATTCGTTTAACATCACAGCCCCATAATGATGCTGGTTCCACCCTCCAACCCACACTCACTGCTACTTGTCTGAAGCACGTACATCCACCTGAACTCCAAAGTTAAGAGAGTGTGAAAGGTGTGTGTGTGTGTGTGTGTGTGTGTGTGTGTGTGTGTGTGTGTGTGTGTGTGTGATAACAGTCCTCAGGTAATCACTGCTCTCCCTGGATGGTGGAGGGACACACTGGAAACTCTGAAACCCCATTAGGCTGGAATTTCCCTTTGATGGCCAGAAGCTGCCTACCTAGCGCTTGACTGGTTGCTTGGCTGCTCCAGCAAGTGTTAGTTTTCATGCAGGCTCTCAAGATGACAAAGTTACGCACTCCAGATCCCCTGGAATAGGATTGTGTGGTTTACAAATTCAGATTCTTTCCTGTATGGATTGTTGAGAGTTGCTGAAGCGTGGTGCACTTTAGCCTGGTGAGCATTAACAGTTTGGTGCAGTGAGGGATTGACTGTGGTTAATAGTTCACATCAGAATTATTTTGCTGTAACCCCATCCAGCAGTAGTCGCTGGTTATTAGAACCTACACTTAACGGCGCTCACCACAGAGAGTGAGGAGGATTCCAAAAGTTAAAGAACATCACTATTAATTTAAGTCCCAAAACCCCGAGGCTAACTGACATAAATGATCTGACAGGTTTGATGTTCACGTACATCTGAGATGAAGATGAAACTGCTTTGTGAGCAAATGCAACTTTCAGCTGACTTCTGTGAGGGAATGCAAGCAGAGACCACCCCCTCACCCGGCCCCCCCGACTTTTGCTCACATCTCATAATACTTTTAAGTTGATACACCTCGTAGGCCTCTGCGCTAACAAAGAGCCACTGTATGTCCGTCCCTGCCAGTCGAACCGGCCGCTCAGATGCAAGGTGAAGGACGCTCCTCTTGCCATGTTGTAGAGGTCTTCGTCAAGGTGGGGGTGGGTTTATCTTCTGCAGTTAGGTGCTTAAAGAAAGCGGGAAAAAAAGAAGCCGACGGGGGTGTTTTGGAAAATCAATGAATGCGTGGGACATAGCGGCGGTCCACCTGAAAGGGAACACGTCATCAATTAAACAAACTTGGCGAACAGGGCCAATTCATCAGGGAGCGGCGTGGATCAGCTATTGGGTTCAGCTTCGACGTGACAAATGCCGGACCTCCTCTGTGTGCCCAAGGTTGCCGATCGATAGAGATCATCATTGTGATGTGGCCTTTTATCTCACAACCTGCTCCCTTAAGCCTTATATTATTCTATTCCCAACACAGAGATCTCGCAGGAGGAGGGGGGGTGAGAAGGGCACCAGCCTGATTGTATCTTTTATTCTCACAACGTATGGCTATCATTTGTTCAGACTGTTTTCATGGCTTCTGATGATCACCTCTGTCCCCGAGCCGGAAAGTTTTGAGGGTTCTCGCCGGCTTTCGTGCCTGCTGCCGCGATTTGTTTCGTCCTGGGATTATTCCTCGCCAGATGAATATCGCTCTGGTTAACGTGTGGTTGCTCGCTGAGGGATCGACTCGTCTCAACACAAGCCGGCTCCCCCTCCGCGGCACTTATTCAAATGTGTCAAATCCGGCTGAGAGGAAAGCCTCCTGGGTTGCTATTGATCCGTGCCATTATGGAATTCCATGCCAATAAACTGTCATGACTTACTGTAACAGTCCAATGATTAGGCTCCACTTCAGTCACATGACCGCGCAGAGCTTCCTCATTATCAGAGGCCATTATGAGAAAATGGAGTTTTGCAATTGAGTTATGCAATGATAAATATTGACTTATTTCTGCTTTAATCGTCTGCTTTAACTGTGTTATTGGTGCATGGGGCTATAGAGTTGCCAGTAATTGCAGTGTTGTTATGTGCATCATGATCCACTCTTTTGACTCCTTCTTCAACCCGCCTCCTTCTGACCCGCCACGTCACACACACCAGCTTGGACGCGATGTCTAATTTCTGAAACACAGCGTCTCAGAACACAACACGTTGAGAAGGTTTTTGATGTTCGACGCATCGTGAGTGGATCTGATGTCGGCTCTGTTCGCAACACGTACGCGCAGCGGTTTGTTCAAAATTTCCACTCACTTTTTTTTTCCATATAAGAGAAATGGAAAGTGACTGCAAGGTGAACAACTGAAGGTCCCTTTTGCAAAAAAAAAAAAAAAAATACTGTTTTTTGGCAGAGTGGATCACTTTCAACAAAAAGGTTCACAGTTCAGAAAAGCACAAACTGACATGAACTGTTTTTTTTTTTTTTTAATTCTGGCAATTTTCTCAGTCTAACCCAATCCAGTCACATTGAGAATGCAGCCAGAAACGCAACAACATGCAGAACGTGTTGGTGGAGAAACTGTTCATTGCAAATGGAAATGAAGCTCTTTTATCCCCGGCCATACATTACATTGTCTCCTGCACAAGACATGCTGTGTCTCAGGATGGTTAGTGTCATGAACCAATGCAGCGTTCCTCTCATAAGGCTGGGTTTGGCCATTAACCACTTGCAGTTCCAGTCTATATATGCAAATTTCCTACTTGTCCTACAGTCTAACTTCGTCAAATCTGTTCAGCTCCTTGCAAGTGCTGAAACGTTACACCTGGGCCGTCGTGTAAAATATGCATGCGGACACTATCGGTTACATGCTTCTGGCCTGCTCCAGCTGGGAGAAATTCAGGATATTACAACTCACTCTGTGTTTCACCAGCCAGCCCCAGTTTCCCAACACTGATTTGAAGCAGTCTCTGCTATCTGCTCTTCATTAGATGAGATTTCAGGCCCGCTAGTAGCTGCAGGAATGAATAAAGGGGAAAGCAAGCAAAGCTGCTCCAGCAGTAGCACTCGACAAATATGGCAGAGCGGGCTCTTGTTCTGTTCCCACTGAAATCAAACGCTCACATGTGTAGCTCAACCGACAGCTGTTGTTATTCTAACATCTGAATTCAATGTTGATCTCATTTTTTTTTTTGAGATCCCATCACCACATGTGGACTTCACAGATAGTTTTTTTTTTTTCGGATTGATATAGGTTACTTTCCTATTGGTCATAAATTTATGTTATTGCAGTTACAAGAATAAATAAAGTTTGATTTTACGCAATTGATCACAATACAGTGTTTTTACTTTCTTTTACTCCTTTTTTGTAAAATATCCTCTGGAAAATAAAATTCTATTGGCCCCTGTTGAGGTTGCTCAAACCAATAGAGAGCTATAGCAAAGGATGAATGATGCAGAGCGCTGAAATTGCATTGGATCTTGTGCATGTTAAAATATAAGAACTCCCATCCTCAGCAGGTTGAGCACCACCCGCTTGACTCCAACTGTTTTTGATGCAGCCAGATTGTGAAGGCCACTTGCTGATGTATGGAATTTGAAGAGTTCAGAGTCGTCACCGTCAGTGATTGACATGATGAGAGGATCAATGTGAAAGCCTTCCTGCCAAGCAATAATCCATCCAAACTGATCACGCTTAAAATTGCCTGGGGGTATTGATTACATGTTCAGGCCCAGAAAACACCGTAAGCACTGTGCAATAACAATCAAGTTGGCTAAGGAGGCGGATTGTTTTCCCCTTTTCCTCTTTGGTATTGCTCATTCTCTTCATTTCATATAAACTCACTCTCATTTCATTATTTTGTCCACTTTGTGACAGAGCAGAGGGTTAAAGTTATGTTTGTCAATGCTAGCACTTTAGCATGCCGTGTCATTCATGCAGCTAACAGTTTCAGCACTATAGGTCCAAACCAGTGATGTAAAGGTGTAGCTGGTTTTGAATTCAAAAATAAAATTGATTTCCATGTCCACAAATCAGTTAAACGATGCACCAGCAAGCATCACCAAAATTCATGCACTGTTCTACCACACATGAGAAATTATAGCTGTGGAAGTAATTCCTGCTAAATTACTATGAAAAATGTATTAAATCATACTTCTGTCCATTTGTGGTTAATAACATCTTGAAATTATAATTTCACTTGATTTCTTGGAACAAGCTGATGTTAACATTTTCAAACATAGCAGAAAGGACATGAACTTGGTAGAAGTAAAAAAAAAAAATGCTATAAATAAATTTTTTAAAAATGGCACGATTTCTCATTTGATTATAATTATTTGAATTTCTCAACTAATGCTAAATCATAAAAAAGAGTTAGCATGCATATGGGACAGAACTGTCTTATAACATTTTTGTAGATTATAGTATCAGCAACAGTGGAAAGCATTTAGAAATAGTTTGCAGACAATGTGTGTCATAGTAATGTAGATATTCGACTTTTGAGCTCACTTTATCACATTTGAGGTGATATGGCCTCAGGTGTGTTGTGCTGTTTGCTTAATGTTTGGTGTATTGTTAGCATTGTCGGGCACTGAATCCTCGAGTCTGGTGTGACTGTTGAAGACCAGTTATATCTTGGCCTGCCTGAGGTACAGAGATGACTTTAGGACCTATCCTCTGATCAGATCCTGGACAAGAGAACCAGTGGGCCGAATGCCAAACAGTCAAAGTAGTGATTCAAATTTACTTTTCACATGTTCCAGATGAATCATTTCAGTCTAAATAACCTATCTCCTATTTTCTCTCTGACCCACATGCGACAGGTTGAGAACCTGGAAATGATTGTGGCTATTCTGCATCATATAACCAACCATGTAACGGCTGTTCTCTTCATAGCCTAAATATGTAAAAGGTGGAATAAAGAGATATGGTGCTGCAGCAGGTTGCCACCTAAGCAGGCTGCAATACAGTATGTAGGACACAGCTGTCCATGATCACAGTAGACCATTGCATTACACCTTATCATTTCCTCTGGAGCTGAAACTCAAACTGAGACTCATTAATAATGCACCTATGATCTCCCATTCAGAAGATCTCAATGGCAGATCAAGCTACTGTAGTATCTCCTCTCCGCCTCCACTTCTTCCACGTACTTTCTTTAAAGCAATGTCCATACATGTAAATTCACTTTACTGACCACAATCTGCACACTAATGACTTCAAATGTCCAGGACTCTCATTTGGGACTTTAGTTGTCTGCATAGATCTTCCCATTAGTCCGGTGCCTAAGATTCATTCTGTCTTTTTTATTAAAACCACACAGATGGATGTACCCATAATGAGTTGTTTTTTTTCTTCAGCGATATAATGTCAACTGTTGTCTGTGGACAAAATGATATCTGTGACTGCATTGGGTGAGAGATGCTCCTCTATTAAGCTCTCTTACTCTCTAACTGAATTATTAAATACACAGAATCTGGTTAAGCAGTGTACATTTTCCTAAAGGTCAGAAAGTTCATTAACTATGGGCTGCCATTGATTGTATCCCTGTGTTGTTCTCTGCTTGGTGTAGGTTTTCAAACCTGGTTATTGAGTAAATACAACATCAAGATGACCGTTCTATCGAGATTAAAGTTAATATGTGTTTCAGTTCTAACATGGTGTAAATGTGGGTAAATATATTGTACATACACCTTTTTTACTACAATCTGGTTTTATCTCTCACACTTAGATTTGAGATTCTTTTCAAAGCAGTATTAAAGGTAACAGTTCAAAAGGTTGTCCTTTTCTCCCAAGTCACTTTGAGCCAGGTTTCTGAATCCACTGCACTTTTCAGGGTAAAGAACGTTTCAGTGTAAAGGCCACAGGCTTTCCCCCCCGAGCCGTATCTTTAAACCGAAAAATCCATAATGACTATGACAGCCGCAGTATCTGTTTCACAACAGTCCGCTCATGTCAATCAGCATGATGCCGATAAAGATCTGTATTTTGATTGAACGTGTGCAAAACTACTCATACTTTACACGAGCGACTTTGATGTTAAACCATTTGAAATCATATCAGATGCTGCAGGACGAAAGAACACCCAATCAACAGAGATGATTTCATAAAGAGGGCTCTTGGGTTTCAGCGTCATAAATAACTCATGGTAATCCCATATTTCTCTGACTTCTCTCATTTGAGCTTGGGATGGAAAGAGGGCAGTTGTGACAAACATTGTTAGCGCGGCTGCCAAGCCGCTCCGACCTGGCTTTATGTGTCTTGGCTGCTCTGGTTTCTCTGCGCGAGGACCTATGAGGTGATGTCCCAAGTTATCCATTCCCTTACCTTTTTTAACCCATTACATATTCTGCATATAGAAAGAAAACACCAGGTTGAGCTTCAAGGAAGATTTTAAATGCAATCAGGAGAGGGTGACTTGCCTTTTTAAGTGAGTGAGGCAGTGAAGGGAAAGCATGGATTTTATATAATCTCCCTTCACACTGTAAATAATGTTGCTGTTTTTGGCTGCCTGTGTCACAATGATAATAATGATAATAATGTGCGAGGGTGTGTGCGTGTGAGCGTGCACATGCCGCTCTGTAAGGATTTTTGAAATGGCTCGATTCATAAGTCATGGGTACCCCTGCTGAGACCTCTTCCTACACGTGCAATTTTCCGAAGCCAGCCACTCACCAAGCAATAATTATGCTGAAGTTTTCAATTACACTCCTTCCATTTCATTAACAAAAAATGTTTGGCTATTGTATAATTAGATATATGAGCTTACCACCTACATTTAACATAGCCACTACACAGCAGCTTGATGGAAAACAGAGAAGGATTTTAGCATGTGTGCATTTACGGCGGTTTAGTAGTCTACTATAAAGTCAAATCAGCTAGACGTTATGCAGCAGGCTCCCCCCTCCTTTTTTCCATCATTTGCTAAGGTCCTCTAATCTACAAGACGTATACAGACCTATAATTGAGTATTATGAGATGTTTGATGAAGTATGGGAGGTTTTCCTAACATGCAAAGTACACATGTACACCGGCTACATGTTACTTGTCAGGGCCTATAAATCTATACGAGGTCGGACATTTGAACCATGTGTGGCGGTGATTATTAGTTACCTTAGCCTGTGGCATTAAATTAAAGGAGGACAAAAAATGAAGTGAAAATGTATCCAGCATTTAACAATTGTATAGAATGTTTTGCACTTAGCTTAAACTCTGTCTCCCCTCTCCCCCCGCTGCAGCGTATAACCCGGTGATGATATTATATAAAAAATTAAACTGTCCATCATCGTGGCTATCTTGCCATCTTAAGTGGCTGTACCCTGTTACCACACAGTTTTGAGTTTCAGGGCAATGCAATCCAATACAAGCCACAGAAAGTCTCCTCAGTCCTGTCATTTTGTCTGTTCCCTTTCACATCCCTCGCAACAGGTTTCCACTGGAGGCCAAGATTGTTCTCAGTGAGGAGGTATGTGCCGCCGCTCCACCTGCATTAGCAGAAACCCGAAGAGCTCATTGTGTCTTGAACTCGATGTCGACAGCAGGTTTTTCAAAGGCTCGCTGGTGCATGATGGGCAATTCGAACTGATTTTCTAAATTGTGTATTACCACTAAAATTGTTGCTGGCTGGAGATGTGTCTGACCCAGTTGCTTGACACCGGCTGACGGACAGCGACGCCTCTAGGTGTGTCTGCGATGTCAAAAAGCTGACTGGGACCGTGCCGGAGAGACAAAAAAAAAAAAAAAGAGAAAGAAAGAAACAGAGGAGGGAAGAGCGATCTGATGACGCAGAGATAAAGCCAGCAGGGGACAGAGTTTTAATGAGGCCGGCCTCTCATTGGAGAGAGACGGCTGGATGTTCAGTTCAGCCGGGCTGTAAAGTGATCCCAGCCTGATATTCCCCGGCCCTGTGACAGAATTATTAAAAGCTCATCCTCTTAATGCAGCATCCACAGTGTCACCTTTCACAGGTCCTCACAGACACTTGCCCAATAGGACTGCCTTTTTTTTTTTTCCACAGGTAAATTGGCATAGAACAGACAAGCACCTAATCCGACATCAGCGACTGACTTACGCCTGGTAAATTGAGCCCTCTCGCCACAACTTGGAACATGACTTGCTTTCAGCCACACTTAATGCTCTTCTCTATCTGTCAAAGTTAGACATGAGTGTTATGTATATGAGCCCTAATTCCCTGTCATTAGTGATACTAATTGCATTACGGTGGTCATCAGTTGCAAAAATGATCTCAGAGTGGTGTCCATTTTTAAGGCAATTTTGATACTAAATGGATTTTGCCTCTTTGTGTATAGGAGCAAGTCCCCTCAAGCCTGTACTAATTACATCCATAATCAAATGCGTTCTGTGCCTCCTTGTTAATGACATTGATCTTTTGGAATATCCAAGCCTATATTCTGTGAGATTATTGGATAAAGTGCAGGGTGAAGTTTGCGTGACCCCGGGAGGAAGACGTCGCTGCAGACATAAGTGGGTATTAAATGGATATAATTAACAGTGACCCTTCCTGGCAGTCTGCACCGCCGAGGCCTCTGCTCCATGGATCATACAGCAGAGGGGACGAATTAGCATGGTTTAGGAATGGGAAAATTAAAATTAAGAAAAAGAGATGGGCTGAGAGATAGATCAATGTTGAGCCAGTGGGCTTATCAGCTGATAGGGGCCACAGACGCTGCGGTCACTTTCACTGATGAGGCAAAATCCATCATTTAGAAAACTTCTGCTCTTTATTTCACAGAAAAAAACTTCACCAAAGCTCATCAGATACTCGGATGGATTCAAATGAATGTTTTTCTATTCCTTCACGTTTGCAACCACATGTGCATCCTGGGTGGGCATTGACCATGTTTGCGTATTGATCATCCAAAGGTCACGACCTTATAGCCTTAATCCATTGTGATGACGTGGACAGATGATTTGGCGTGAGATGAATCCAGCCTTGCGACATATAATCGGACTTTTCCTCCTCACAGTATAAAGGCTAATCGAGTCTTGCACCGTGTTTGTAAATGCCTCTAATTGCAGAGCCGAGTATTTCAATTTCTATGACACGCTGACCTCTCTTTACAAGTCTCTCTGGCAACGGCTCCACCCCTGCACAGGTGGGTCCCATTGCGGCGTGTGTCTGCTGTTTGGTTTTCTGCTGTACTGTTGGCATGATGAGGGTAATTGGAGTGTTGTTCTGGTGAATCAGTGCCAGCCTGGGTGGGCAGATTGCATATGATGATCATGTTCTGACCAGATGGCTAGCTGGCACGAGGGCTGGAATTGGCAGAGCGTGTATGTGTAAGTTTGCAAGTGTGTGTTGGTCTATCTGTGCGTGTGTGAGTGCTGGGGAGGGTTAAGTGGGTATGAATAGCAATTTCTTGTGACTGCTCATTTAGAAAAATATATTGAAACTGGGCCTAGTGTGGGCCTATGTACACACAGAGACTATGGGCCCCATGCAAGAATCACTAGTTCTGAAGGAAGGGTCACGTAAATGATGAGACACAAAAATAAAGAGAATTTGTGGCACTCAGCAGTTTTCCCACACTTACAATGTTTTTTTTTCTCCCTAAACTATTTTTCAGGCCTCTGCTTGAAAATTACATACCCATAATAAAAAGAGTATATCTCTGCAACCACAAGATCTATTTGAATAATTCTTGTGTCATAATAAAGGGAAGATTTGTTCAGATGTGTAAATATCAGTTTATATGTTACTGGTTAAGAGTAAATGAAGATGGCACACAGCACAAATGGAAAATCTCAGGTTCACCTGAAAAAAAAAAGCACTTTTAGGATAATAATGCCTTTAAAATGATCCAGCTGCAGCTCTAAACTTCTATCAAATCATAGCACAATATGTGAGCATTGTCTCTGCAAAGTTTGACTCTGATAAAGTGAAGCAGAACAAAACTAGAGAGGTTTTAGTGCAGACAGTGCACTCAAAATAAAGCTTCGTATTATTAAAAAAAAAGGCCCCGCTGCGCATACTCTGCGCATGCGCCGTGTGCGTAAAGCCGATAAAACTAGTATGGAGCGGTATGTGGATACGCAAGGCTTTATCTCCGTCATGGATTGGTTGATTCCAGTGATCGACACCTCCCTCAAACCCCGAGACGCAACACATGCGCCAGCTTGCCTTGCGCCCCGGCCAATCTCGTGCCCCCATCATGGTTGTTTGCATTGTGGCTAAGGAAGTAGCGCTAACCGTTTCCAGTGTGGATTTACCGATAAACAAACTTTTCATGGCGGAACAGCGAAGGTAAGAGAAATTTTACGACTATAGTTTGACGAAGCGATTTCGGTTTTTGCTGTGGTTTGTGTTGTTTGTGGCTGTTGCTTTGGTTTTAGAGAGCTTTGATGGATATGGTTTGAATCAGTGGACTGTCTGCTTTCGTTTGAGGGGTTGTTTGTCCGTTTTGCATACAGTACCACAGCGCTATAGCCAGAAATATGGCGAGTGGGTTGACTGGGTGGCGCTGTATTAATTTCTATGTTTGATAATTCATTTAGCTGGCGTTTGAGCTGTGTTTGGTGCGTGTAAAATGGCTTATATATGGCTATTATATGGCTTATATGGCTATTAAAAAATGGCTATATGTTCTTGTAGCCCAGGTTCTGCTGTTTAATTTGATGTGCAGCATTACTATATTCTCTCATGATTAGTGCATTGTTTCACACTATTTCTTTGTCTTACGCTCTAGTGTCCCCCAACTGGGGGGCTCTGGGGCTAGAATGAGAAAAGTAGATATGAAATTTACCAGTGGTCCAGAATCACAAGTCCTATAAAGATAGTTAGGCCATTGCTCAACAGGAAAACCAAGTTTGACTTGAGAATCATATAGACTTTATTGAACGAATTTGGGTTTCAAATACTGCAGCAAAATCAACTAAAATAAAATATGAACCCAAAAATATTTGACTGCAAAATCAATATTTCACATACTGAGTCATCGTCATCATCCTGGCTTGTTAATTTACTGAGGTTTGATATTTGAGTGTGTTTGTGTGTGTATGTTGAATTTTATGATTGGCATGAAACCTACAGTTTCTTCTGTCTCTGAGAGATGCCTCATGGTCTTCATGCAGGTGGCTGTCAGCGGGAACGTCCTCTGTTGCACCCGACATTATGACATCACCCACTGTATAATAACTGTCTCCATGTCTGACTGTCTCATCCCATCCATCGTCTCCAGTCTCAATCACAGACTGCTTTGCTACAACAAGACGTTTCATCTAACGTCATATCAAACCTTTACATTTTTTGACAGTTCAGTGCTGCTCTGATGACGTTTTGGCAGCTTGTTAGTAGTTTTTAATTGTTTCGAGTCCCCAGACACACTGCAGAACAGAGAGCATCATATGGCAGTTTCTGGGGCATCAATCATGCTAATGATCAAACCTCATCAACTCACACCTACTCAGGTACAGGTGGTGTTATGTGAAAGTTCAAACAAGCATTTTAAGATAAGCTTCTCGGTGAAGAGAGTTGGTTGAATCTATCTCAGAACACACACAAACAAGCCACGCAGAAAAAAAAGTGAAAGAAGTTCAGATTAATATGACAGTCTTGTTGCATGAGGCCGACTGAGAACCTTTGAGCTAGAGGTAAAAAGTGCGACTGATGAGAGGAAATCCTTTGTAAAATCAAGGAACACAAAGCAGAGTTTTCATGTGATTGAGGTTTCTCACCCTGCATCAGAGCAGCGGACCAGTAGCAGACCACACTGCGGTGGCCGGTCCTCATGTTCTTGTCTAAAATCCAAGCCACTTGGATATGTATTACTTTGGAAGATGACAAATGGCTCCGGCAAAGTTTTGCACATGCGGCCGGATAAAGTTTATCTTTAGGGCATGTGCAGCTGCCAGCAGCACTTCCAGAAAACTTTAATCTTTCCTTTCAAAGGCTCACTTCCTATTTCTGCGCAGGGGACTTGATGGGAGGCAGACCGGGGGTGTTTTGACACCCGTCTGAGGAAACGAGCGCAGTGAGTGGGCCTGCCGCTGCCGTAACACTGCGGCCTGTCTCCTGTGGTTCCTGCTGGCTGTTTCTCTGTAACTTAGCGCCCTGGCTACTTAATTAGAGCTTTAAGTTGAGGGGGGGGGGGAACCCAGTCAGAGCAGAGCACTTCTCCCAGTCAGCCAGCAGTGTGGCTAACCAACTGGAGGAAGAGGCTTTTACTGAGAATAATCCATCAGTGTGATCTGATGAGGTGATGATTAACCAACAGGCTCCATGATAAGCAGCTTGTTAAATGCTACAGATATGTGATTCGCATGCAGGTAGATATTACATGGGGCCGAGCCGCTGGCCCTCACGCGTCAGTGGGGGCAAACATCATTACAGTGATGCTGTACTGCTGCACACCAAACAAATAAATTAAAAAAGCATGGAGCAAAGCAAACTGGCAACAGTAAACACTATTGATGTGGCCGGCAGATTTCATTACAACACTCTGCTGTTTCAACTAATGACTAACTTCTTCAGCAAAATCTAACATTGTGCGAGCTGCAGAGAGAGAGAGAGAGAGAGAGAG
>JBBMOC010000086.1:195080-297806 GCA_037975185.1 Centropyge bicolor
CACCCCCACTCCCACCCCCCCACCACGCACCCACCCGCCCGCACCAACCCCAGCTCTGACCGATCAAACATGTCATTGTGGTCAGATTAAACTCACTGGCTCTATTCAGCTGCCAGCTCTGTGACGATTAGCTCATTCTCCGAATGCAGACAGACGGAAACCACTTTTTCACTGGGTCATGACATCTTTTTATTACAGTTATGACAGGACAGATGTAGTGGGAAATTACACTGTGTTTAAACCTTCGGTTCAAATGGCAACAGAGGAGTTCTTATGCTTTCACTTATCATTATGAAGTAAATGCAGATTGCACAATGTAATGGCTATAGCATAATGACACCATCAGTGTTTAGATTGGTTCCCTGTAAGCCTCAATTTAACTATGCAATTCTGTCAACCAGCAGGTACCAGATCTGGAAAAATGAAAGCTTAATTTATGGCATAAAGGAAGTGAGTGATCAACCCAGTCAGGCTGAGTGGAGCCGTCTACTTGTTCATTGAAATCAGCAGACATGAAATAGATTAATACCATCTCCATTGCACAGTTTCTTCATATAGAAAATAACATAGAATAAATGATAAAATCACTTTTCACATACCAAAGAGCTTCCATCTGCTTACATGTATCTATCATAGGCTAAATGAATGCATAAACTCACACTTTGTCTTCTTCTCCTCCCTCCACCCCAACAACAAGACTCAAACTGTGTTATTACTCCATGTAAAATTATGACAATTATTGCCTCTTTAGTGAACATGCTCCTTTTTCTCTTTAATTTTCAAAGTGGTGTTGATCATTTTTCACAGAAATTAGAAAACAAATGCACTTTGCCCTGTGTTGTTTTGAGGGTTGTTAGGCCTGGAGAAAAATAGAAAGCGAGCTGGTTGTCTTTAGGATGGGGGCACCAGCTTGGAAAGAGCAAGTTGAAAAGTTTGTTTCCACTTTAATGATCCACATAAAGCAAAAACAAGCATAATACGTTACAATAAATTTCCAGAAAAGCAAATCTTAATTCCATTTAGTTAAATCTATCTTACATCAGTGTAGTGTTTCACTTCTGATGTCAGTAACAGGCATAATTAAGGGAGTGTATGAAAATTCTTGTTTTTGGGAGGGGGTGCTGAATCTTATTTGTCATGTTTTAAAAAAGCAAGACCCTCTGCTATGCTACCAATATTTTCTTTGAACTCTCCTTTTGACGTGTCCTAACCCTTCTCCAATAGTGATATAATTATAATAATAATATAACAATAGTAGTATTGTATAGAGTTGGTAAAACTCATTTAATAAAAAAAAAAATTAAAGCAGGAAATGTGTATCAGATAATGCATGTATAACGTATATAACTGAATATACACATCACATGCACTTTAAAAATGAAGTTACCAATTGCAAAAATTATGGCAGAAAATGATGCATGACATTTACCTGATATTACAGTCACACACCAGCTGTATTACTGCCAGTGAGCTCTTGTGTTATGCTTTAGGTTACGCAGTTTTGAATGCAAAGTGAAATAAAGAAAGAAAGGTCTATAAGTGCTTTTGTTGCAGTTTTGTAAAATGTGAAATATAGTTTTTCTTATAGTTTCTCAGAGGACGGCTGTTGCATGTTCCACTGCACACGCTGCATTTCCCTGAGAAGGAAGGCAGTGGCCAGCTGAGCTTAGTGAATGTGTGTACAGTATGTCTAGCTCCTGTCCTGGCTCCTCTGTGGTGTAGTATTGTTTGGCTGCCAGCAGTGTAATCAGATAATACCACTGAGAGGTCAAAAGCACTGCAAGCTTTAGCTTCAGATTTCTGTCACCTTTTACAAAAACAACCAAAAGAACTGTTTCAAAAAGTATCTGTACCCAGCTGCAGGTACAACCAAGTGAACTTTGAAAATTGTATTATAACTTTGAAAATAGTTTGTTATCAAACTTTAATCAGAGAGTTACTATATGATTTATGATGGTTACCGAATCTTGGAAAGTGCATTTTTTACTTACAAGAACTTATCAGTCATTTGCAGAATTAGGAAATGATTTATTAATTTATAGTTTTTTTTCCCTTCATTGTCCTGCAAGTGGTGATCCCTTGCTTTTATCTCTGGTACATATCCAGGCTATCCAGGATGGATGAAGCTGACTTTGGTGACCCCTTCACTTATCTTCATTTTATCAACATCAGGTCAATTTTTTTTTTTTTTTTTTTTTGTTAGTGTGCAAACATGCTAAACTACGATGACCATGGTAAACATCTGCCACACATAGGGATGACAGCACTGTCTGTGTGAACATGTTAGCATGTTGTATGTAATCAATGCAATCAGTAGAGCCAAATATTATATATGAAATAGATCATATGATATTTCTTCTACTGTAGTCCATTCCTTATAACATAAATAATAGGACAATCAGGTTGTTTGTACTGTATAAGTAATGCATAAAGAAAACAGACTGTGTACTTGTAGACCTTGTTCATCGTGCACTGTAACACAAGCATCAACCTGATGACAGTGTATTGTATTCAATAACTTGTTCTTGAGTTGTTCAACTTTTGCAAAAAAAAACGTACTGCAGCCTTTTTCAATAATGTCCTCTACAACATGCTCATCACATCATCTCTTTTCATGGAGGAAAGTAATTTTTATGTAATGCATGAAGTCCCCAGCAAATAATCTGAGTTCCAGATCACTGCACTCAAAAGCCATGACACCGCTCTTATTTTAAGGAACCAGCAGCGCACAGTTCCAGAGCATACTTTCTCTAATCAAACTGCAGTCAGGGGGTCAGAGGGAAATCTAGCACAAGCATGATGTCCATGTTTAACCTTTTGGTGTCATGATCGGCGTCTTGTGTGGGCTCTGCCTGTAGCCCCTTCCCATGATGCTCTGCTGGCAGGGGTCCTCTCCTTGTGTAGCCTTTATTTACATGATCCTCTTATGAAAACATCACCTTTGGCTTCCCAGAGGGTTGAAACAGGATAAAACTAGTATCAATTAGGCCAAGAAAAAACTCTTCCTACGAGCGAAGTATCCAAAACTTCAGACCTCAGTGGGTCTCGCTTTCATCGGGTTGCCAGAGGGTAAAGAGGTCTCTCCTTTGTTTATGTTTGATTTGGCAGCCGTTGCCAAGCATCATTTGTTGTCAGCAGAATATGGGGACAATGAGGAGTTTACCTTCCCTTTTCATTAAACCAGTTTGTAGCAGTGAGTTCAGCTTCCTTTCAGCAAATGCATATAGAGAACTATACAGCAGGAACTTGAATGATAAATCATCAAAAAATATTGACGGAAAATTGACCCTGTCAAACACACACAAAACCAATTTCCATAATGCATGACCTGTAATTACTGATGAGGTCAGAGTGGATGTTAAAAGGACTGTGTATCTGCACGACCTGCACCAGGAATCCAATGTATTGAAAAGAGTGTGAATAAAAAGAGGTGTTTGATTTCGTGTTTGAAATATGCTGTTTGATCATTTTTATGTAGTGCCACAATCATTTTGCCATAAATATGTTCATAAAAGGTGCTAAATATAGTGAGTACTGCTCCTGAAATTATATGCATGAGAGTGTGTTGTGGAATAAGTAAGATCACATGATGCAACAGGGACACAAAATTGAGGAAACCTTTTTTAAATGAAAATAAAATCAGTCTGAACTGATGGATGTGTTAAAAAACATACAATATACATATACTCTGTGTTTAGCTCTGTTTTGGTCTCCATTGCCCCCTCAGGGAGATAAAGATCTCTTCAGCAGCTAAATGGTGCTCTATGTTCACCAGCTAGTCATGAACTTTCTCTGTCTGCCATGTGGTGCTTGGCAGGCAGTACGCTGCGTACAGTCGCCTGCTGTAGCCAGGAACAACGCTTTGACAGTGGTGTGAACTAAATCAGTAAATCTGTGGGCTGAGAAACCAAAACGAGCTGAAAGATGCTAAAAGGTTATTTTTGGTAAATTTGTGACAAAGAGTGACTTCTTTCACATTACAGTCAATTAATCCCATGTTTTTTTTTCTTTCTTTAATGCAGCTTTAAGGTATTTAAATATTTCTGGGAAGTTTGTCTAATGATCATCTTATCTAAAGATATACGATGAGAAAAGTGACTACCAGAATACTCTGCATATTGTATTATTATACAAGTGAAAAAGATTAGAACTTAGGACTTCTAAGGTTTGATGATTGATTAATTAGTGATTGATATTTTTACTTCCCACGTGATATTAAGCATAATTTGGAATAAAAACAGATCAGGCTGTAGGACACAGACTTCAGGTTAGACTAAGGTTAAAGGTAACTGCTCTTTAAGAATTTCCTGTATAGTTAGGATAAGCCTGGGGGCGTAGATCTGAGGGTTTGATTCAGGGCTCAGGCGAGAGAACAACTGTAACAATGGCCCTCAGAAGCATGGTGACAGGCTGGTTTGTGCAGCTCCCTGCTGACCTGTCACCTGTTTGATTTCATGCTGCTGAAAGATGTGCGGGACGGCGAGGATGTCCGGGTGGTGAAACGAGCTGTCACACACACCCGTCATCTTATGCAAAGGTGTAACCCAAACCTCCATAAGACACCAGCGGTGAAAAAAAGAGCGAGCATCCTTATACCGAAGGACCTTTTATATCCCTCTCCACGAAGAGATGACACCGCCAAGATCTGCGCCGCACAGCTTGTTGTCTTCCCCAAGCACTTAATGTGATCAGAGAATTAAAATTTCAGCGAGTCATTTAATGATAGCCCGGGCCAAAGGGCCTGCGAAGCCAAGCTAGAGTTTCCCGCAGTTCTGCAGTCATATCTCTGGCATGCCGAGCCCTCTCTCTCTCTCCATGCTGAGTACATTAAACCCTCCTGAAAGGCTCGCTCGCTCCACTGTTTAATGTGATCAGATAGATTTATTATGGGCCATGAGGTCATTGGGATTTTCTGTAATTGGAGTCAGGCTGAATTGTATTAACAGGTCCACAACACTGTAAAGCAGAAGCATTTACATTTAATTACTTTTATTGAGCCCCCTGCTCATTTTATTCCTAATGAAGCACGCGCTGTGATTGACGGCAGAATAAAACCATATTTAAACAAGACGAACAAATGTTGCCCTTGAACTGACAGGTTGGCTTCATGATATCTCTGTATTAATAAAGACGCACAGAGCGCTCCGGGAATCTTGTAAATATGTAAATACAGACGTTACAAGGATGTTTTTTTTCCAGGATATTTTAACAGCTTAAGGCCAAGGATTAGCTGACATCTCTCGCGCTCTCTTTGTCATTTTTGTTCTTTGAAAAATGATCTGGCGTTGGAGTGAGAGACGGGTTTCTCAGTTACACTTGAATGAATGGAGCATATCAGAGCAGCGACACTTCGAGGAGCGTTTCATGTATTTCCAGGGATTAGTCTTGAGAGACTTGTAATGCTCAAAAACAAAAATGGGATAATTTAGCAGTTTCACACTCATTTATTTTTTCCCCTTCTTTTAATCCTGTGCAGTGGGTCTGTATGCTCTGGAAGTGTGCCAGCGTGTGTGTATAGCTATGTGATATCAATGTCAGCAGCACTTTTGGCATGTGTGTGTGTGTGTGTGTGAGAATTTCTCCGTGTGTGTGTGTAAATTTGTGTCAGTGTGTCTGGGCTGTAGATGCTTTGTCTGGTTAATGAGAGGCGTTCAGGGCCTCCACGGGGGCCTGTGCAAGATAATCTTCTCCTGTTTTGCTATGAAAGCTCTTCTCGACGTAACCGAAGAAACTCACTCAAATGGCGGAGGGCTGGGTTGAATAATTCAGCATTTACAATCAATTTTGGTCCCCACCTCATCTCGACACCTCTCCGGACCGCAGGGCCTGCAGGCTCATCATGGGAATGTTGACAATTCCCTGTACAATGCACTCTCCGGCCCCTGGCAACATGAGAGGCTGTGAGAGCATGGATTTTTGTGTGAGTTTGCAACTTAGTATGTTGAATTATTAAACCCCTCAAATGCTGTTTTATCGTAGAGTAAGAGCATGTGATTTTTTTTTCTCTCTCTCTGGACTCAAAAGAATTTTTTTTTTTTTCCTGAAGTTGTCCATAGTGTCAGACGAATACTGGATACACAGGAAGGAAAGATAAGTGGGATGCAAAGTAGATGACAGGGCTCTGTCCATGAAGATAATGAACCGACTCTATGTTGTTACAGGGAACTCAACTTCAGAAAATAAGTCAAATAAGTTCATTTGTTCATACAATTTTATACATGTATTTCAAATTTCAGAGGCACTTTTTACTCCAAATCATTTATTTATTTATTTCATTTAACAAATACTTTTCAGACTCAGATATTTCAGATATTTTAGAAACAAAACTCATGATCACTCTGAAACATGTGCTCTATTGGCATAGATGGAACCAGTAAACACAGATTATTACACTTTATATATAAATCTATATATAAAGTGTAATAGTGTCATAGTGTCATTGTATATATTGTATTTAGAAGATTGAGGCACTTCTACTTGAGTTTATATTTTGTACTTTTTAGTCCACTATATTCATGTGACAGCTACTACATTTGATCATTTAGTCTTCAAAATATGATGCACATTATAGATTAAATTAGCTCCACCTCAACTGGCTCCAATACAGCAGATAACAATCTGCTTCCTGATCAGCATACTTTTAATGAGTTTACGTTTTGCTGCTGATACTTGTACACTTGCACAGTTTTTGATGGTAGTTGTATGGGATGTTTCCAGTGTAATGCCTTTTTTCTATATGCAAAAGATCTCATAACTTCCTCTGAAATGTAATCCTTCTAAGAGAACAATTTTCTTCTTCCAGTGACTATGTAACACAAATGTAACACAACTTTTTACTCAGCTCCATACATCTATGTGACATATGTAACTCTACACACAGACGGTATATGTGCAACTGTGTGCTGAGAGTTTGTCGGCCTGGGAGGTGTCAGCTTTCCAGCAGTATGATTCGGCTGTGACGGAGTGAGGAGGCGGGGGCGTTGTGGTGGTGGAGGAGGCGCTGGTGCAGCAGGCAGCTATATTCTCCTGTACAATAAGCTGCAGTATAATAGTCCTGTGGATTACCTCAATTGCAGGTGATAACAGACAGGCAGCGGAGCGCACAGGCTGATACAGGACACCCACTCCTGTGTGGGAAGCCGTATGAATTATTTCTTGTTTGCCCGCAGACTGTCTATGGGGGCTGGGGGCTGGGGGCCAGTGATGGGTGGGAGGTGGGTGGTGTCAGTGCTATGACTCAGTTTGACTTTGCAGGTAGAGCAGGTGGAGCAAAATTATATAAAATTATTTGTCTCCACATTGTATTCTTTTGATAACTCTTCTTTCTGATAAATAAAATATGATTAAATGTTTTTTATGTAATCGCCGGTTTGTGGTGACGTAGAGCTTGGCCCCGTCCTCCATGTCACCATCCGTCAAATGGCTGCCTGGAAGTGTTATGTGTGTATGTGTGCGTGTCAGTCACAGATACGGTATCAAGCAGGAGGCCGCAGCTCCGCTCGGTGCAACGCAGTACGCAGGATTCTTTGTCAATGGCGGAATCATGGAGGAAGGTGATACCTGGTTTAAGCATGATTAAATTGACACCCCATAGAGTGTCTCAGATACGTTTTTGTGCTCTTGATACTGTGGCGGCAGCTTATTCAACGCTGTCTCGCGTTCAGTCTCACCTGTCATGCTGACATCATTGCATTGCAATTACAGTGAGTGAGAGGGAGGACGCATGAGGCCAGAGAGAGGATCTCTGTCTCCCAGCCCGTCTGTCTTTCTCCTGCCTGTGATTTTGAGGAGCGCCAGCGTTGACCAAGGACTCATAGATTTTTACTTTTTTTTTTTTTTTTGGTTGTTTGTGAATAACAGTGAATAGTTAATTTTCAACACAGACACTGGAAAGTTTACTTCAGAAATGTTTGTAAAATGCTGATAGCTTCTCAAAGATATTGTACTGCCAACTTTTCCATGTGAAATTGAGTGTACTGGCTTTTTTCTTCAAGTGAAATCACAAATTAGTGTATACCAAAAAAAAAACTTTTGCAAATTTTCTATTGGATTTGTATTTTTCCCACTGCAGCTTTCTGTCAGCTGAATGAAACAGCTGATGCAAACTGAATTCACACTTCATCCTCTGTGTCATTTTAGACGTTTGTGTGACCGTTTCCAGACAGTTGGACACAGAAGTAGCTCCTCTTAAACCTTCAAATGAACTAATTTCTCTTTTCATACAGTAAGCCTGCTGTATGCATGGCAGCCTTCCAAAAAATATTCGTCTTCGCAGTCATGTGTGAACCTCCAAAGGACAAGAAGAGCGACTTCCTGAACATCTGCTCCCAAGATCAGAGCTCCCTGAGACTATTTTGGTGTTTGCAGTTGCTCAGAGGTCTGGAGTTCATGCTCCGTGGCGTATTTATTATTTACATAATTCAGATGCAGACAGTATTTATTTTCTCTTTGTTCCCTCAAATGTCCCACATTTCTGTCCAGGCACGTGTTTCCCCTTCACTGTAGCTGCCTGACCACACTGGACTTGTACGTGAAAAGCAATTTTAATGCAATTTATTATACGCTGTTTTAGTTTTGTGAGACTTTTAAGATAAATGTGTGTGACTTCTTAGAATCAGACCAACAGTTGGGTATTAAATGAGAGAGAGAGAGAGAGAGAGAGAGAGAGAGAGAGAGAGAGAGCAGAGAGTGAAGAGGAGTCACAAAGAGGAGCTTTGTTTATGGCCGTCTCTCTTGGCCACACGCAGGGCTTAGCAAGAGAGCATTTCCTGTTCTGATTCATTCTGCGCTCCATCATTTGTGTAACTCACATCTCTGTTAACAAAAGGAATCAAATACGTCCGCGGCCGCATGCACGCATCATTTTTCACCGACATTCTCATGTTGCAAGATTAGTGCGGTGTCCTTTTTAATCTCACCAGTTACTGTATGAATCACCAGTATCAGACAGTGTGAAGTTAAAGGAGAAGCAACTATAACAATAATAATCATCAAGCCTGGATAAAGCAGCCAAATTCTCTGGGACCTCAGACCCCCCAGGGGCCCTTTGTGACCCAGGTGCACTTCATGTTATTTGGTTTGGGTCATTAATTAGTTGGTAGGAAATGTGCAACACTAAAGTCATGGAAAAGAGACCTGTGGCTTCTGCAAGTTTGAGTTTCTGATAAAATTGTTGATAAATTCAGTAAAAGAAGTTGATTTTGATGACAGTCATTCAGCACCTTGATCTCCCCAAAAAGGCCGATCCTGAGCGTCTTCAGTGTCGAGTAAAGGACATCAACAATACTGTGACAGTATCTCAGCAGCTGTTTGACTTCACTTTTTGCAATTTGAAAAGTTTTATTTAGACTCATTCTGATTGGCTCCCCAGTAAAAGTTCTATTTTCAAGAAGACAGACAGCTTTTTATGTTTCTGACAGTTTATATTGCTAGTTGCAAACCCCCTGCATGATGCAGCACTGGTGACTATGTTATAATCAGGGGAGTTTGATGGACACTGTTGGCAGGATATCCCAACCCCGGAGCTCATTTTGAGGACATGTAAATATGCTCATTTGCAGAGGGTGGAAGAGTAATAAAACAGGCGGGCCGTCCCTTCACCAGAGCCTCGTTACGCTTGGCTCTGCCTGTGTGTTTGGGCCCAGCAGGCAGTGTGTCACAGCAGCCTCTCTGTGTGTGGCCTCGCTGTTTTGTCATCATTTCTTATGTGTTTAGGAATCGTCGGCAACAATCTGACCGCAGCGTGTCGTCTTGTGAGTTGAATGTGGAGAAAGCGCACACGTGGCCCGGGTGTCCCCTGCTCCGCTTCGCTGTAAACAAATGCGAACGCGCAAATGCGAAGATACACATGTATGTAAACACACACACGTACGCACATGCACTCTGGGTTGCCGCTTCCTCCGCTGATTTATGGAGGCCATAAAGATATAATTGCTCTGGTTACATATGGAGGATCAGAAGTGCCACATGCAGAGAGCTGCAGCTGTCCCGGAGTCAGCTGCTGCCCTCTGTGCTGCACTCGTCCTCGAGCAGGCGAGGGCTACACCTGAGCCGTTTTCCATACGATGCCAGCATCGGCGCGAGGGAGGGAGAGGAAAGCACCAGGACATGGGCGGCTGTCTTGCTAATGGGACACTTAGACGTCTGGGCTTATGTCATTCAGTCCCAGCGCGCTGCATCCAATCGCCCCCCTATCGCTGGGATCCAGCTCAGCGGCCATCGATCTGCGGCTAGCCTCCTCCACCCCGGCGGTCGTGGCTCAGGCAACCGGAGCCGTCAGGGTCCTGAGGCGTCCCTCTCACCGTCTACCTCCCCCAGCCCCAACACACACACACACACACACACAGAGCACTGTCCCACTGCCCCTGCAGCTCCTGGTCTGACCTTGATCTGCCTCTGGAGGACCCAGCAGGAGCACTTTGTCGTGGCATTCTGAGCACACAGACAGAGGCATAACTGCGCCGATGAAAGACGAGCGACAAGAGGCCAAATGAAGTCCAAAGTCACGGCGCAGGTCATCCCCAGCTCCACTCCCACCGAACAGAAAGTATGATGAGGAAACACAGCAGCTCGGTGTTGACCTCCAGCTGATGGACAGCATGAGGCAAACAACCACACAAATACACAAGAAGTTGTTGGAGTATACAGAGAAACACCCAGGAAGCATTACTCAATGATTACTTATTGTGTGCTCATTGAGAAGTTTAGTCTCAAGGTCTGAAGCAGCTGAAAAACTCAACGACTCTTTTGGAGTTTTTTAAGAAGCTGTCAGTCAGGTTTGGACAGCGTCGTCTTCTTAAGTCATACAAGCAGCGTGATTCTATTCTCCCTCACTTTACTCCAGACTGAAACATCTCAACAACTAGCAATGTAGACCAGATATGCACGGAGCTGGGAGAATGAATCCTAATGAGTTTAGTGGTCCCCTGACTTTTCCTCCAGCAACACCATAAGGTTCACATTTGCGGTTTTGAGTGAAATATCTTGACAACTATTTGATGGACTGGAAAATTTGATTTGTACGATGCTGTGGTGTGAAGCTATGGTCCTCAGCTGTGCTTTGCGTTCGGCGTTAAATTAAAATAACAAATATCTGTAAAACATTAAAATGTTCTAGTTTTCAACATTCAACACCAAATGACTCTGCTTTTCAAACAATTAGAAATATAATTGAGATATTTTATTTGCTTATGTAGATGTTTGTCAGGGTCTGTCCTGGTCACTATGACCTAATCCAGTATAAATACTGAAACACAGACTTGTCTGTATCTGTGTCAATAAGTCGCTGGTCGTAGGTGTGCTGAGCTGAAATCATTGCCCCCCAGTACATCCTCCCAGAACTGCCGGCACAGCCTCAGACTCTTGTTACATTCTATATAAAGTTGGAGTGATGAAGCTTGAGTTTTTATCGGTAGTGCTCCATTTCTTTCTGTCTCATCTCTTCAGTCATGGCGGTCAGCGCTCAGCATGCAAACAGCATCTTCCTCAATTTATTCCAAACAACCTGGAGAACGCCATCAGACTCCAGAATGAAAACAGAGCGAGAATCCAACCCTATTTCTAATAGAAATGTGCTCGTACACTACAAACTTGCTTAGCCTATTATTTGGAGGAAGCATGCTGTAATTTGTGGCAACATTTTTTCCGAATTTTAGGAAGTGTGGTATTCTTATACTGCTCATCACCGGGTCGAGGTGGAGAGTCGGGCAACGTAGATTCTGGTCCTGGCTCTCACATGGTGTCAGCTGTATGTTAATAAAACACTCATAGAGAGACTGAAGGTTGGTGACTTGAGCCCACACATGCCATCTAATGCTTGAATGCAGTGTTGACTTTTTCAGCATTTAAAGATAATTTTAACACAGCATAAACACATCATCCTGGAGCAGATAGGGAAAACAAAATCATGGAATCAAACACATTCAATATAAACTCATGGTGTTTTTAGGAGACTGTGGGTTGTAAATGTCACGAGCAGGCCACAGGTTGGATCCTAGGTGTTACACAGAGGAACATGTGTCTCTGCCTGGAAGTGCTGTAGGTGAATAACATCTTGCCATGATGGTGCAGGTCATCTGTCATGACTCATACTCTCTCGTGTTGCATGGCTCTCCTGGCCCAGCTGTGAACAATGTGGAGGGGGGTGGGAAGCTCTAAGCTCATGAGTGGCCCTCCACCTCTTCCCATCATTGCCATCTAATATTGATGCCGCTTGGTCTAAGCTCCGGTAATGAGGGGCTGATTTGAGATCAGGACGCTGGTAGAGATGATAATCTGCATATGCTCTCTCATGAAAATGGAGAAGGGCCCTCTTAAAATAACCCTGTTTGTCTGGCTGCATAAACAGACAAGAGGCAGATATCTGAAGTGTGACTGGAAATGTGAGGTGATTCCTCACCACAAACCTGACTCAGGGGTCATTTGTCAGTGCGGGAATTATGAAGAGGAAACCAGAAATTCAATTCTCCTGAATTCAAAAACGAAACCATCAGAGTCGACCTATTACATTATTTATCAGTTGCACGTCAGCTACTCTAAATATTTATATGAAATTGAAACCTTTTATGTCTCTGCTTCACTTTTCCGTGTTTCTCTCTCTCGCACACAAACGACAGACAGCGTTCACAAAACACGCTTTGAAACACAGGATGTGAAAACGCCGATGTTCTGCAAAACAAAGTTTGTTTTTGTCTACATGCAATAGCGAAAAGCCTATATCCAAAAGAAGCGTCCGCAATCACGCTATTGCGATGACGCAGCTGTTTATGAAAAGCGAAACACGCAGAGAACGCCCGCGGAGTGGCTGGGGGGGGGCTTGTTTGCAGTTTGCTTGTATTCTAATATCTCCTTTATGCAAAGCTTTACTGAAACGCTGTGTGTGGTCCACTCGGGTCCGGCCTGCCGAGCGGATGGCCGCGGTGGTCGCCTTGTTGTCTCTTTGACTTCATTTTTCAACATTGGCCGGTGTTGCTTATAATAAAACCAGATTATGAAAACATTTTGGAGTCTCGACATGGACTGACAAATTCAAATATCAACAAGGAGATATGACGAAAAGGGCACCCAGAGCACTTTGCCAATGCTGATGTAAACAGCATTAGCACATGAATCGGAGGTTATTGTGACATTGTTTGTCTATATTTCATCATTCTATTTTCAGGTTCGCTATAAACAGAAGGAATTCCAGAGAGGGAACCAAGGTGGGGGTTTCCAGGTTATGCTGGTTTCCTCGTCTTACCACCAGTTCTGAATAACTGCTCCTGGGTCAGCTTTAACGTATGACTTCTTCATTTTGCTCATGGAATGATTGAATCAACATTTATCTTCAGGTTTCAACCACCTGTTCGAGGCTGCATCACCACTAATAATCCAGCACACAGTCACTTCTTCTCCAGAGCGTCCCTCTGACGGTGCGGTCCAGGCCCCCATCCCCCCTGCCCACGACCACCTCTCCGGAGAAATATCACACTGTTGTGGGTGCTAATCACGCTGAGCGGTTTAGTCTTTCATAAACAAAGCGTAAAAATTAGGCCACACTAACAATCTGGTAGTTCAGTAGCGGTTGGCGGACGTCGCTGCTATTCCATTTCAGGCTGGATTATGAATCCGTGTGCAAAGCCGTTGCCCTCTTAATGACGGCCCTGTGATATTACAGCTGCTCACAATTAGCCAGGACTCCCCCCCGGCCGCCAGAGCTCCCCTACGTAAATAAACGGTGGGCCGGGGGAGGCTGGGCACAGTAAGCGCTGAAACAACACGGCTGATTTGGACATCTGGTCTGGTAATAGAAACGTCTCTTCCACACTTTGACGTAATGAATAGGGATCAGAGTCCTGCTTTAACAGCGACTCGTACGGATGATGGAGACGCGGCGCGCTTCATACATCACTTGCTGTTCTTATGTTGAGTGTGTGGAGGGGAGGGCTATTCCAGGTCAGAGAGAGAGGGGGGGGGAGGTTAAAAGCTGCGATGCTTCCCGAAGAGGCATTTTCAGTGTGCCGGGGCTGGACAGAAAAAAATGAAAACCTCTCAGGATGAGGAGGTAAATTCATCGTGACAACTGAGCAAAACTGTTAAAGAGCGTGAGATGTGGTCGAGAGCCACTGAAAGAGCCACAGAGTGGACAAAGTGAGGTCATTTATGTGACTTAACTCACAGTCACACTAACCACCACACAGTGCCAGAGCCATGTAAAGTCACATAATAGCAAGTAACAGTAGTCTGTTACCTTTAAAAGATTACTTTTTGTGCAATTTTGCAGCAACATTAAAGGGGAACTCTCTGGGATTTGGAAAAAAAAAAGGATCAAAATGGGCACAACCCAGGGCTGAGATATCCTGACTTTAATCCCCAGTATGGGCCAGGCTCCAAAAACACTAGATTCTACATTTCCCATAATGCATTACAAGATATGACATGCATTCAAGTCATAAAGTTTCGACCATAATTACAAGTGACAAAGTCAGAAAAAACGTTCATGTGGTAAATCAACATGTCTTTTAAGTTCCACATCCTCAGTTCTGTGACACAAGGTTCCTGTTACAAGATCACCCTGATGACATCATTAGGGTTATTTCCTCAAACTTGGAAAAAAAAACAACTTCTCCAGCTGTTTCTATGAGCTGAATAATACCTGTTGTGACAAGTGATGCTGATCTTCAGGTATGAAATCAGCGAACTGCCCCTTTAAGCAACAGAGCGAGCAACATGAAAACTGCAAAATCTAGTCCATAATACTCTCAACTTCTCAGTCTGTAAATGCTCAGCATGGAAGTGGATATGTGATCTCATGATCCACTGGTGTTCATTAGCTCTGATGAGTGCTAGTCTGCGTCATAATGGCTGTGTAAAGTCCATTCTGCAAGGACCAAGAGCACCCTCGGGTGCACCCAGAGCTCCCCCATGATGTGCACATTGTCTTTGATGATAATGCCCTCACAGACTGTGTGACACTGCAGAAGGACTCACATGTGGCAGTTGTATATATATTTGTGTGTGAAGCACTGAATATGTTGGTATATAACTATATAACAAAAAAAAATTATGATTTTTTTTCTTTCCTAAATTTTACTAAAATCATGCACAAATATTGAAAAAAAAATAGAATATGTGTTTTTATATTATATTATATTTTTCCTCATTATTTCTCCCATCCCACTGACCCTCAGCTGGGAGACTGGAGCCTCTCTCCTTCACTCTGCTGATCAGTAATCAATCTGCTTTGATACCTACAGTTTCGTAACCTTGACTTTCAAGATAAAGTTGCCCCTATCCATGGGAAAGGTCAGGGGCAGCTGTTAATTAACCAAGAGGGAAATGAACTAATGGGGCTTTTCGAGTGGCATTTAACGAGACACCTAATCCCGTGGAAAGAACAGTCACAGTATCACATTTTTTATTCAGTGTACAGTTCCGTGACGGGCCGACGGCGGACACGCTGGTTTTCTGTGTTTGACATTTACACTCTTCTATGCAGTATTATGATTTCTGTGATGTGTTTTATTAAACTTTGTTGTACTTTTTCTCACCTCTGACATGACAGTAGTGTTATATGTTGATCATTAGTGCCTCCTGCTGTGAAGGCTGACTGACCACTTTGGCTGGTGTTGAAATAAAACCTGGCCATATTTGATATTACTCATCCTGATTAAAGCTTCGTCAATAAAAACCTTTCTTACCTGTGTGAATCTTCCTGGGATGTCTTGAGTCTATCCCAGCATGCTCTAGGTGGAAGCTCCTGGAGACACCCTGTCTGTTACAAGGCCAACAAACAGACCAAACACTCGAGCTCATATTTATGGAAATGTGGAGTCGACCTGGCTGCGAAGGAAGCCCTGGAGAGCTCAAGGCAAACACACGAGCTCCACGCATCCTGTTATCTGTGACTTCGATATAATATCAACTGTTAATGTTCCTTATACTGACTTCCACCCCCCCACTGATTCCAAACAGTGATTGCCACTTTGTGTTTTGATCACACATCGGCCCGACTGTCGCTGCTGCTCTTTGCATACGTGACTGTATGTGCGAGTGTTTACACACTGTGTGCACAGGCTTTGGAGCTAACGCCTGCATGCAGGGTGCTGGCAAGTTTACCACAGCAAACTCTCTGCGAGCAACCGGTGTGATGAGCGTCACGCTGCTCCAGCGTCACCTGTAGTTTCTCCTTCATTTGACTCACAGTGACATGGTTTTATGCTGCGACACGGGGAGGACGCTTTGTCCCTGATGCGTCTTTACTTTCCCTTTCCATCGCCTTTATCTCGCTCTTTTCTTCCCTCCTCCTCACCCACCCCACCCCCCCCCCACCGCAGCTGTACATGCATGACGCCTTGTATCGCCATCTGGTCCACATTGGGGACTGCCACTGTCATCTGCTGATAATTACTGTCACCTGCACATTGCGCAGTGCGATAAACACTTGGCGTTACCAGTGGCGAGCCGCGGCGCCGCAACGCTTGTTTAGGCCGCCTCAGAGCTGGTGGGAGAGAGAGCAGAGAGAGGCTCAATGGAGGACGTATGAGATTGCAGTATGATGTGGTTTTATATAAAGAGTATACCTGTATCACAGTTCAGGGCAGCCACATACAACAGGATTCATCGGCACATTAACTTTGCCACATCCCCTGTTTGTCATTACCGCCACGGTTTGCAGGTCGAGGCACAGAGGCTTTCCCGCTCACATGTTTATACATCTAAATCACTGACCTTTGCTTGCACAGGAAATCCATCTGCACTGATATACAGTATCTCAATGATAAATACTTCCCCTCAAATATTTATAATAGGATCAGGAAACCACAAGAACATAATAGTTTAAATTAGAGCCATCAAATGCAAGTGGCTTGTTAGACAACATCCAGTTTTTGAAGATGGGGATACTCCGCTCACACGCTATGTTGGGCGGAAAAGAAAAAGAAAAGAAAAGGAAAAAAAAAGGAAAACCACAGAAGTCAAGGGTTGCAATCATAATGATTTAGTGATGGACTTTTCCTCGCTGCAGTACAGTGTAAATCCTATCAGCCAGAGAATATAGCTCTGTCCCCTCTGGTGGTTTATCCTCCGGTGCTTCACTCTCTAAATCTGCCGGTGACACTGACAATTATTTGACCCCTCGCGAGGAAGTTGAACACTCAACCGCTAAAAACACAACGCTTCAGAAGTTTGGAAGCAAAGCAATTGTGTGCAGACTTTTTTTTTTTTTTTTAGGTCTTAAAAAAGACTGCGTGTGTGAAGGCGTTTTCATTCGAGGGATCTGAACTGTCTGTTTTGCTTTACTGAACATTGTTATTTGGAAGTTTTTAATAGAAGGTGTCAGTTTTTCTTTTGGCATCTTCTCTTGCTACAAATTTTTTCTCAGATTTTATTGCAAGGTTTTCAAATGTTATGTTGTTGTTGTTGTTGTTGTTGTTGTTGCTGTTGGCTTAACCAGTGACGCTTTATTATTCTGCAGCATCAGTTGTTACGTCAATGATAATTTAGCTGTGCTGTGCATGTTTATAACTGTGACTGATTGAGTTAAAACAATAAGGAAGGCATGTCTGCAAGTGGCTGATTTCTCTTATTTGCATATGTATGTGTGTCTTTTGGAGTTTTATGAAACCTTTATTGATAAAGAATTAGCAAGTATTAGCACTTTGCTGGAGAATACCAACTGTCAGTCTTTATTCTTTTTCTGAGGAGTCTGAACTGAAAGTTGAATTCTCCTCACAAACGATGCAGGAAACGATACTGTAGCTGGACATATTTATGGAAACAGTGTCTAAGCTTCCATCCTCTTCTGTGGAGTGTTTCTCATTATAGCTGTTGACTGACGCACACGCTGTCTGTGGCGAGCTACGTGCTGGAAACAAATTTGATCTAAAATGTTTTTTTTGTTTTGTTTTTTTCATCTTGTCAACAAGCCCACATGGTGTCAGGTGTGTTTAAGGCTGGGGCTGTAACTAAATGATCACTTTCATTATCTGCAGATAATCATAAAGATAACGACTATAAATCGATTATTCCTTTAGTCTAATGTTAGAAAATTGTAAAGAATGCTCATGGAAATCTCTCAGAGGCCAAAGTGATGTCACTTCTTTTGTCCAATCAACAGTTCAAAACCTTAATTTAAGAGGCAGCAACAGTTTGACATTTTTGCTTTAAAAATGACTGAAACAATTAATCAGTTATCAAAATACACATCTACAGCTTTACAACATTCTACCTATCATGCTCTGAAGAGTTTAAGGCTAGTTAGCCCAGCTTGCAGACTTTTGTCCATGTGTCCTCAGTGTCCACTGGCAGCTCTCATACACAGCTTCAGAGGGGAGGAGGCTAGCATTGGTTGTGTCTATTTCATGGGTCCAGCTGTGGTGGTGATAACCAGACTGTGAAAACAAGAACAGGTCGTCCACCACCTTCTAAACTCAGAGCATTACTGTGCCATTTTAATCATGTAAATAACATGAGGGGAATGTAGGGAGTGCTCAAATCACACATAAAACAACATGAGACCATTTTTGTTGCCTGCTCGCACAGATATTGCACAAATAAAAAAATAATAGATAAAATGAAATTACAATGTTGACCAAACACAGTCCATACACACAGAACAAATACCAAAGATATAAATTGATTTGTAAGCAAAAATTACTTTTCTTTTCAGTTGCACAAAAACAAGAGTCTTCATTCCCTTTATGTTTTAATATGACATCATAGTTCACACACCTCTTTGCTTGGACTTGTCCAGGAATCTTCCAGGGGAGCGCTGGGTGCAGCTCGGACTGTCGGCTCCTCCTCAGTTATATTAATGCCTTTTCCTCGACGGTGGACGAGCGGGGAGAAAAGGTCCCTGATTGGAGTTCCTAAACTGTCCCCAGTGTCCTGAGAGCAGCTGATAATTGTGAGCGGGATAGATGTGTATATCAAATAGTTTACAAAATGAAGCCAGCTGTGTTTCCCCTGCATACTGTGGCTTCCTGACACGCACCATTAAACCTTATTAGCTACTTCCTTTAACTGAGATCCTCCTCACCCCATCTTCCACCCCTCATATTAACGTTTTTCTGTTCCTCCAACTGGAAATTATTTGCTTTATTGTAGAGTGTCAACCTCTTGCTGTAGTTTTCTGACGCGCCGTAATTGGCACTTTAGAATATAATCATGGATGAGAGCTGTGTGATTGTGGTCTTTTATGCGCAGATTTCAGCAGATTGTTGATCACATTGTTCTGCCTTGGCCCCCTCGGTCTCGCTGCGTCTGTACGACTCATCTCTGATCCCTCTGTCAGTCTGGGTACCTTCTCCCAGAGGTCCTCTCTTCGCCGCGCCGCTCACAAGCCATTAGCTTTGAAATGACTCATAAAGAATCAATTGAAAATGATCACAATAGGAAGTGAATATCGGAGGGGACGCTGCGTGGCTCGTGAACAGATGTCAGCATGCACGCTTCATGTCAGACACATTATTGCTTCATACAGACATTACCAGCGCTGCCAAATGGGAGAGATAATCACAGCGACGCTTGGATATGACAATAATTTCTTGGGAGGCGAGAGAGGGGGGAAAAAAAATGGCGAGCTGAAGTGTCTCCAAATACAAAGACAGGTTGGTTTTGAGGAAGCTGGTGGAAGGCACGAGTCGGCCAATCATAAATCAGGAAATGCAGGAAAGCGGACGACACATTTTTTACGTTAGCATACGAAGCTCAGGCTGTAATAAGCCAAACTATGAAGGTGATGTATTGCTCGGGGTTGAGAATGTTGATGTGACCCAAAGATGTTGAAGTAATTACTTCTTGTACCTGGGTGGTCCCAATGAGAATAGAGTGCATGACGTGTGTGTGTGTGTGTGTGTGTGTGTGTGTGTGTGTGTGTGTGTGTGTGTGTGTGGGTGTGTGTGTGTGTGTGTGTGTGGGTGTGCTGGTGGGTGTAGGGTTCGTGCTGGCCCTTCACAATTGATAGCTTCCTATGTGGACAGATATAGTAACAGCGAAAACACTGCTGTTGTCTGATAATATAAAATTAGAGCAGTTAACCCCTGCAGCGCTGGGTGGATTGATGGAAGCCTCTTACAATGGGGCCTTTATGCAGGGCAGGAAGTTATGCTGGTGACTGTGAGAACCAGGGATAAAAAGTGACAACAAGCCATGTGATTAGTTATTAGGACATCCTTCTCTGTAACATGTTTAAGCTTAATGATTTGATTTATGTTCTGGTTATTATTGTTTTTGCGCTCGTTAGCGTGTATTAGTATTATTAGCCTTAGTATTGAATATTTACTGCCTTTTTTGGAGTAATTTGTTGTCGACACTATTCAGCACAAACCTGCACATTCCTCAGAGGGAATTCACATTTACATTATTTGTGTATATAAATGATGGAGAGTGTTTATGTGTAGATGTGCTTGTCATTTTGCATCCTTTAAATAGACTGAAGAGCATCAGCATCAGCTCATCACAGTATTTCTTTACACTGTGGACTGTGGTGATAGAGAGGGAGGTGACGTAGCAAAGGCCCCAGTCTGGATTTGAATCAGGGTGATGCTGCAGTTAAGTACACCTCTGACACCTCAGCTCTTTCTGTTCTTATGTTCTATGGTATGACATCAGCATCTAGCCTTTCTCACACTTTTTCTTTTTTTGATAAGCCCATTTTCTCACAAACAATTTCTGCTATTTCAACCCTTATTTGAAAACTGAATTCCTACACATACGACAGCTTTATATTTGTTTGAACCCTATTTTACTGCTCGGTTTAGGATTGACGAACTGACAGTAAACGCAGCACATGTCATTAGTTCCCATCACTAAAGTGCATCACATATTCTTTGCACCGATTGTTTATTTTAATTTAATTATATCACAATGAAAGTGAAGGTAAACTAAACATGGCGCACATTTAATATAATCATGTAATAAGCTAACGTCCTCTCAGATGCTGATATTTCCATTAAAAAAACATGTGCCTCCCATGCTCTTGCTGTGTAATGAATATCTGTGTTGAGCGTGGGACAGGCAGATTAATGTGATGATACTGATACAGATATTTCTTCCCTTCTTCTCCAGGAGGAGCCGCACATGTCCTTGAAGCTTTGCGAAGTGTGATTTGTAAATGAGATAGGCGAGTATTACAGACCCTTGGTATTTCTCTTGGCGCCCTGCGATCAATTAAAGCGCGACAATAATAAATGTATACATTTAGAGGGATTTCGCCGCGGTGACAAATGATTTTACCCTTGAGCTATTGACATTGTCTGGGAATAAGCTGTGTCTGTCCCTGTTGTGTATTCTGTCTGAGGGTCCCTTCCTCTGCTCGGGGAGTCTGAGGACATGGCAGACACATATTCATCATTAACATGCGAGCATGGATGCACACAGGCACACACACACACACACACACACACACACACACACACTTGCATGCATGCAAGTATCCTCTGCTTAATGGGTGTAAAGTCTTCGCATTGTTGAGCGTCTCTCGGCTCACAGGTCAAAAGAAAAGTTAGATTTAATCATTGCTCTTACTTATAATGGGATTTAGAAAGAAATATTTGTGTGCTTCTGTTGCTCGCTGATACCATCTTTAGATCGAGGTAATTGGATCCCCTGTAGTCAACTGAATGATGATTGTGAGCTCTCTTATTAAGTGGGACGAGAAAATTGAAGACTCGATGTGGCTACACGCTCTTTGTTGTACGGGTGACATTTTCTTTGCTCATTAATTTCACAACTCTCTTCTCAAATGTTTGTTCCATTCCTCTCTCTCCATGGCAAGCAGATTTACTCTTGAGTGCTCCGACTCGTCCACTTTTCATACTTTTTTTTTTTTTTCTCTGAGTCTGACATGAAAATTGGAAAATATATCTTCTAATCCCCTTTTGATTTTATTCATGGCTTTGATATGTTACCGAGTTCATATGATTGATTGGTTGAGGGGGTGATGGAATCGTAGTAATAGAAGTCATTAAGCTGGTGGGGATCTAAAATTACCAATCTGCTAGCCCCTGAAAGATCCATCAATAGGTGAGATATTTTCTCGCGGAGAGGGGGGTGACACATTTAACATATTTCAATAACGTAATTTTCATGTGGGGCAGGTCAGGCTGTGAGTACAAAGGGCAATAGTGTTGGAGTGTGTGAGTTGAATCGGGGCGTATGCTAAGCAAATCAATAAAACATTAAAGGCAGCATGCAGAGAGCAGCCCATTTGGTACCTGTCTGCCAAGGGCAATGGTCTAGCCACTCAGAAAAGAGAGAAGGATTGGAGTTGCTGGGCTTGAGGAATGCTCCGGCACTAACATAATTGGAAGGTAGTTGCCTTATGACTGCAAATTGGGTTTTTGCGCTTCATCAATAGGCATTTTGACAAGCAGCGTCCATCACGGCGCATCTCACTCTTGCCACGCGCAGAAGAGAAAGAAGTGTCTCAATAATTACATTAAATCTTCCCCCTCTCGCCCACCCCCAGCAACCTTCCTTATTGTTGGACAAGAAAAGCAATATGGTATAATTAGGTTTGATTGGGATGGTGGTGGTGGAAAACAGGGAGGGGGTTAGATACGTTTCCAGTAAGATTTGCAGATGAGCGAAGTTGCCATAGCGACGTGCATCTGTACCCACCGGTGCGTAAAGCATGAAGGGAGGCACGTGGGCAGGTAGGAAAACACATAACATCTGTTAACTGAGAGCATGCCGGGCGTATTGACACGGAGCCGCTGTGATAGATGAGCTGATGGCGCCTAAATGCAGATGTGTCCCGGTTATAGATGACCTGCTGGAAAGACTGCGTACAGTGCTTCACCTGTGAGGTGTTGGGTAAAAATATGGCGGCACAAAGGTTCTGAGTTGGTTGAGTTTAACCCTTTCCTTGACAAGCTGATGAGCTGGGGACCTGCAGATGGAATGAAGGTTGCAATGGCTATCTTTTCCATAATGGTAGTGCCATAATATAAACGATAAAAACCATGATATATGTGCATCTTTTTCTTGCCTTGAATCTTGCCTACTTATTTCCTTTAAGGTAAGAGCCAAAACATGCATGTATATTTCCTGAGAGGTGGAACTCAAGGCAAAAAAATCACTGTTGTTCATGAAGCTTAGTGCTATGAGGCTCCAATAATAAGTGAATACATTCTTATCAACTCCTCTCTCCTCACATCTGGAGTTAGGCCGTTAGAAACCACAACCCTGGTTCCTAGAAAGTTGGGAAGCTGTGTAAAACTAAAAGAAGAACATGATAATTTTCAATCCTTTTCTGACATGCACTCAATTGAAAACAGTGCAAAGACAATATATTTAGTGTTCGACCTCATCAACTTCATTGATTTTTATAAATGTCTGCTTAGTCTGAATTTGATGGTCGAAACAACAACAGACTGTGAAAGTTGTGGACTGATCCAGAAACACCTGTTTGGATCCTTCCACAGGTAAACAGGTTCACTGGTAACAGGTGAGAGGATCATGACTGGGTCTGAAAGGTTCATCCTGGAGAGAGGTTCACCACTATGTTAAACACATGATTGTAGAAAGGATGTTACTACATGGGCTTGGCAACACTTTGTGGAGCTTTTTATTCATGTTTTACACAGCATTGCAGCTTTTGTGGAACCGGGGTTGTAAGATGGCACAGATGAAAGAGATTCCAGTCAGTGAATCAAAGTCAAACTGTAAAAGTGAACAGGCTAAATGATGCAAAATTACACCCATGTAAAACTGTAATGACCATCTTTTCAGAAATAAAGAGAACTGCTGGTTAGCAACATATGGTAAAATGAAAAAACCATCCCATGGATGGCACGGATAAGTTCCTTCTTTCTTTCCCTTCCAATAGTTTGAAGGTGTCTTCTTCTTTTCATCCAGAGCGTTGACAGCAAGATGTCACTGCTGAACCACAAGTGAGCTTTACACTTGGATCATCCACAATAGCAGTGACAGTCGCACCAATCACACCGGGAGAAACCCAGTGGTTTGCAAGGTCAGAGACGCCACAAGTTTGACTACAGTAGCCTCGGTAGACCAGCATGCAACGCAGCCAGGCGATGCACTTTACATTCAGCGCGAGTGACAGGACTCGGTTGTTGACAGGAAAAAACTGTCGCTCCACTATCATCATCATTATTGCTGCCTGCACCCACTCATGAAACCCACAGCTGAGCGCGACACGTTAACACAGCAGGGTGAGGACAAGTGGCTTCATCACAGTAAATTATAATACAGTGACATGTAGCCCCAGCGCAGACCGACGGCTGTGACGGAGGATCACAGGATCTAATAAATATAATCCTCCAGAGAACGTCTGACCAGCCCACATCTGACGCTCATGTCACATATCAGTAAAAAGCTACGGTGCTGAAGTGTGTTCTCAGTGAACACAAACAAGAAGCACTGAAGAAGAGGAGTCGGCTCGGAGGTCTTGCACAACAGCCTGTTCCTGTGGGAGGTGGAGGACGGGGAACTGCATCAGCAAGTGGGAGCGTTTCAGTGTAACTGCCCACGAGGGGCTGAAGGTTTAAGGTGCCAGTGTTTTAAGCAAGATTAATATGAGGATGAGTGGACGACTGGAAATCTTGTTTATGGGTTTGTCACTTAATGTTCTGAAATGGGGGTAGAAAAAAAAAGTCTGTGAGAAGCAGGCGTCAATCGTTCCTCTCAGCCCAGGCTTGTCCACATATTGTCTGGAGCTATGAGCCCCCTCGTCTTTGTGTCTGCTTCTTATAAACACAGAACTGGAAAAATAAAACAACAGGAAGTGTATGACAGAACAGCTCTGTTTGGTGTACGGTTTGATGTGTCATCACATTCGGTTTATGGATGTTTCTGCCCTTGTTTTTGTTTTGAAATTGTGTAAACTTTTTTGCAAGAGATGTACACAGATAAGTGGATGTTTGGATTGCTGCTTGTTTAGTCATCCTAGTGTCTGTTATTGCAGTTATAATGACAGGCAATAATTGCAAATATAATTTTCATGATGGGGCTCGGTGCAGAGAGGGATATCTGGGGATGCTGGCGTGCGACGTTAGACGTTGAGGTTGGACAGCTGAGCGGGATACTGTGCTTGTCGAATCCTTACATCACGTCTGAAATTAGGCCTCATTTGTTAACAAAAAGAAGGTGAAAAACGAGCTCCCCCCCTCTTCCCATCGTGCATCGCCGCTGCTCAGGTTTCATAAAATCCAGCTTGATTGCCACGTGTGATTTTCCTTTGCAGGAGTCGCCTGAAAGTAAAAACAATTATCCTGCTATTTTGGAGGCATATTTCTTTAAAATTGGACAGTCTGGGGATCTGTAATAAACCTAAGTGCAGGAATGAAGAAAAAGCTCCTTTTAAAGGCGTCCACCTTGGGGAGCGTGCCACTGGAAATCCTCTGGCTCTTTTTAATACATCAAAGCAGCAAATTAATCCTGAATACAGCACATGTACAGGCAGGTAAATGAAGACAAAGCCACAGTGGACCCAGGCTACATGCCTCTTATTACAGGCCGCTGATAAACTCCACCTCGAGCCGTACAAATGGCTTATTGGGAGGTGTGGGAGAAACTTATTCTTAATAAGCCTGTCACTTTACAAGGGAAGTGTAAGCAAGAGAAAAATGGAGTTAAGAACACAAAGACAGTCTGGGCACCAATCTTCTCTCACACAGTGATACAATAAACCTCATACTTAGATATGGAAGAAAATTTCCTATACATTAAGTAGTTAAAACAAGAAAAGATCAAGACGGCATCACTGGTGCCAAAAAAAAGTGTAATGGGCTGCAATCATTTTCCACTTAGCCTTCTAAATAATACCAACATAAATCCTCATTATTTGTCTCTGCTCTCACTGTGACTAAGCTCTTACTCATTGTCATGAGAGAAAAAAGGCGAAGCAAGTGTCGTGGTAGATTATGGCCTCGGAGCGGTGACTCAGGAGCGGCTGACACCCAGCTCCAGGATGTCAGAATTGTCAACCGGGCTCTTAATTGCAGTTATTATTCAGTTTTAATTGTTGCATGATGGGGATGAGCGCTTAGTTCTCTAATAAGGGATGTGCAACCCACATTTTATGCTACAACAAACAAAGACAAGATTTGAGCTGTATTATCTCATCAGCGAGGTCAAAACAGCTGCACCTTCAAGGAACATTTTTAAACATGCAACATCGAAGTGCAAATTATCATATGTACTTTTTGGGGTGTGTCTGTGAAGACAGTATGAGAAATGCATTATATTGTATATTTACGTTTTTGATAGTTGCAGTACATTTGGCAGACCACAGAAGGAACCTTATGTCAGCTATCCTCTATAACATGTCTTTATTGTGCCATTTATTAGATGATAAAAAGTTTACTTTGACTAAACACAAAGTCTGTAAAAGTATATGTTCTTTCTAAGGCACACTTTCCACACAGGCCTAAAAACCGTATCCCAAACCTAAACCTGGCCTGAACCTATTCAGACCCATCCTGACTGAACCTGCCCATCAGAGCCGTGTTTGAGACTTGTGAATTGTGTTTTTCTTTTTTTCTCCCCTCGTGCTTTATTTGTAAAGCTTTTCACACAAGTACAAAAGTTGCTCTAAATGGATTTGACAACCAGCACTAAACAACTATATCTTCTACTAGTCTCATTACACACAGTGCCTTTAAAAACCAGCACACACAGCACTAATATTGGCCAGATGAGCCTGGCACGCAAACTCAAAACATACTTCCCAGCTGAACTTGACAACAGTCCAAACAGTTATAATCCAGAGCAGAGTTTTGTATGTTGACTGAGTCAGTGCAGAGAGGCTGTGTCAGATGTGATATCTGCACTGTGCCTGGCTGGTGAAGTTGTTATCTGCTGTCACAAGGGGTCGTGATGCTTCCTCCTGCACTGTCTTTTTAACAAGCTCCCTTTTTCTAAGTTCTTCTTTCCCATTACTGACACCTGGTTTGTCAATCTAATGCAACACATTGGCCATACCAGAGGAGGAGTCAGACAGAGACAGCAGCAGGATTTTCTATTCAGTTACATAATAATGAACCAACCTGAGCCCGACTCCAGTCTGGCTCTTTACACAAATGTTCATTTTTGATACTGTGGCACCAAAGGTCATCATATCAAACACAGAATGTCATAACAAGGAGACACATGGATGGTTCTGCTGAAGTCAGAAGGCAAAAACAATATGTAACTCTATAATAGTAGTAGCAGTACTAATACACAAGTTCCCAGTAGTTTCAGGATTTTTGTTAGTGACAGTACAAGGTTTTTTCTTTAAAGAAGGATATTTGACAAATGTGCAAGTAGTAAATGTTTGGATCAAGCAGTAGAGCCATATATGAAAAGTGTGCACAAAAGTCCCGTTGGCCAGATTCATTCATACAGATATCAGCTTCACAGTTTTAATGTTTGCATCTAATTCCAGGGTCAAACAGGTTTCTCACATGTGTGCAGTCAGCTGTGTGACCGAGGTGACACGTTTTATTCCCCGCTGGGCTACAAGACAGTATCGCCCCCCAGAGATGACTTCCTTTTGATAGCGAGCTCTGAAAGCTTCCTGTCACTTAGTGCGGTTTGACAGCATCATCATGGCGACCATTGATCCGTTGGCTTGACTCTGCATCATTACGATGACAGTTGTGTGCGTGTGCGTGCGCTGTGTGTGTCCCGACTGTAATGCATGTCTCAGATCCATTATAACCCGATTAGACTCCCCTCTCCTGGAAGTGCTGCTCTGTGACAGAGAGCATAATCTTTAATGGAATTTGTGTGAAATCAAATTATACGAGCATCAATAAACATAACATAATTCAGAAGAGTAAATGGGCTTAATTTATTGGACGGGCAGGCGTAATGGCACCGGTGTGTATAGAGTGAAGATGTCAGGGAGACAGGTTTGAAACAGCGGGGGAACAGGGAGTTGACAAATGCATCATCTGTGTGTGTGTGTGTGAGCGCTAGTATGTTAGCATGTGTGACACTTTAAGTGAGAAAGATAAACGTTAACGATGAGGCATCGCAGGGTCTGTACTGGTCTTATGGTTATGTATGTGTGTGTGTATGTGTGTGTGTGTGTGTGTTCAATATTCTGAGGCAGGAATTTGGAACAGCGGGAAACTGGCAGATTCTTCATCCACATGAGTGGGTAAAGAAAGTTCAACCTTTTATTAGAGAGGACTGTAATTTAATGGGCAGGGTGCACACATGGACTGAGAGAGCCGAGAGAGAGATGAAGACAGAGGGTGGCGAGGGAGGGCGAGAGAGAGAGAGAGAGAGAGAGAGACAGAGGAGGGAAGACAAAGATTAGATTGAGAGACAAATGAAAAGATAGCGAGAAAGCAATGGAGATGGAGAGGGAGTGGGATGGAAAAGGGGGATGAAGGAAAGGTTGACAATGCTGGGGTGAAAACATATAGAGGAACAGGGTGAGAGAGAAAGGCCTGACATGTGTGTGTGTGTGTGTGTGTGTGCTTTGAGAGGAAGATTTGATGGAGTGGCTCTGCAGCTGTAACAGTCAAGTGTTTGATTGCCCGGGCGGGAATCGTGCGAGGTTGTCATTTTGCGTCTTAACCTTTTCGGGGGAGCTTTTCTTTTTTTGGGTGGGAGGTTAATAATCAAAAATGATCTGCTTCACTAGAGCAGATAAATAGTGTCAAACACAGCTGGGACAGAGAGGGGCTGACTGGCCACCACAGAGCTAAATTGATGGTTGTAGCTGCAGAGGAGACGGGGAAAAAAGCCCCCTCGCTCTACTGTATGACATGAATAGACTTCTAGGTGTCGCAGTTTTTTTTTTGCTTTTTTTTCTGCTCTGTCGTTTCTGTGATGAGCCGCAGTCAGAAGCCAGGAGGCGCAGATGTAAAGTGTGTGTCGGCCGAGACGTGGGAGCACGCCGGAGCTGAACCGACGGAGAACAACGACGTTTCAATTTACAATCTGAGAGGTTGACATTTTTATTCATTTTTTCTTCTCCTCTCAGTTGGGTTGTGTGTATTTAAGAAACGCTCGCCACAGTGTTGACTCTGCGTGAGGGATTATGTCATAGTCAGGCAACACACACTCACACACACTTACACACACACAGTAAGACAGAAAAAAGCGCTAGCTGTTGAAGACATATGTCATTGTCACATTTTTTCCCTCCTCCTCCCAGAAGGCCTGACTGTTTTTGAAAGATATACTGTCCACAAAAGCCTCTTCTTCTTTATCCCATAAATCTGTTTGTGTGGCAGATAAAAGGAGATGGACTGAGAGGAAAAGAAAAGCAACTCAGTTTACTTTATCATCTTTCACCCCCCCCTCCCTCCCCCCCTCCCGCTGCCCTCACTGCAGCACCAGATTTGTGGCCATAATCGTGGATAACTTACAGTATAATCTTGTTTGTTCCTTTCTTAAATGGAGCGATAACATCTCTCCGGATCATGAGTGGAACGGCAGCGGGGGGGGGGGGGGGGTTTCAACCTCTGGAGTAGAGGAGGAGGAGGTCCACGGTGGAGGAAGAAGGGGGAGGACTGGTTGGGAGGTGGGAAAGGATAGAGAGGCTGTTGCACCTCTTTTCTTTATGTGGAAATCCTATAGTGCTGGCGTTTATGACCAGCTGCCTGGCTGCTTCCACTCCACGATTTACAAACCCCCTCCCACATACACACACACACAATTCACAATGTAGGCACAGTGTTATCTGGGGAAAGGACAGTAATAAATATCAGCCATATAAGAGGTCAGCAGAGGTCGATCGGTGAGGAAGATCCCCTGTCATAATTTGTTTAAGGTCCTGCATCCAATAGATGTTTTGGGGATTGTCAATGCACGCGTGTGTGTGTGTGTGGTGGTTTGGTGAGGGGGGGGTTAATGCAAACAGTTCATTATTCGGTGAAGTGAAATGGGCTTTTGTTTAGATCAGTCACAGCCGTAAGAGCTCCCAGTGACACTGCCATATAAACTGGGTTAAAAAATCCTTACTGGGAGCAGCGCGTTTGTGATGATTGGTGATGTTTATCTTATTAAATACAGTGGAAATCAATGGAGGAGGGTAAACCACATAAACTCGGTTTGCTCCAACTTTTGACTTGTGTGTGTTGGTAAAAAAAAAATTACAAGTGCTAAATTTAAAGGATAAAGATTTAAATGTAGTCTGAAAGCATTATTGATTGTTTAGCTTGCAGTGATCACCGACTGAAGGTCAGGAATTATCCTCAATATGATTTTTATCTTTGAGCTTCACCTTTTTTTTTGTCTATCTTTCAGTACATTAACGCACATTAAAGCAGTGATGAAAACCAAAAACAGAAATGTACCCAGGTCGTCGCAGAGCCGCAAAATGATGAATCGCATGAAACAAATAGAGAAGTATTAGTATAAGTATATAATAATAATATGTTTACACATCACTGTTGTCCAGCAAAAACCACACATCTCTGAATTTAGTGAGTTTGAATTTTTCTGATAAACGTAAAGATAAAATTTCCCCATATGGGTTGGGAAAATGTCCCTGTTTCTTAACTCAAATAAACCATTTAAAAACGACTTTGTCACAAAGTTGTTTCTGAAAAGGTGATGTTTTGGAGATATGGGGTTTACACAAGAGAGCGACAAACCCTCACAGAATATTGTCATCAAACAGTAGGAAAATATAGTATTGATGTCGAATTTTCACTTTTATTCCACCTACTTAGCATTTATTAGCAGTATATAAATGTTGTATAGCAGTATATAAACACACCATAATATGGTTGTAAACAGATATTCGTGTTTACAACAATTGTAATGATATAAAGTCTCTTCATAGGAAAAGTAATAATTGTCAAATATTTTACATTAATAAGCGTTTAAAATGTCCATAGATCTTCTTACAACTGTTTTATAGTGCGTTATAAACCTTTTTATCAAATGTCTATATGCTAACAACAGAAAAATGTACATATCTCATACAATTGAAAAGATTCATGTTTCACTGGCATCACATGCTATAAACTTCTGGGTCATTATTATTTGTTGACTTGGTGAATGACACTGTGTAACTTACAAAGCCTTTATTTTGAAATAGTGTGATGTTCCCGTTGCAGAAGTAATGCGAGGCCTGGCTGAAGCCGCACACTTATTAAAGCCTGTAGTTTATGCCCGTGTTCCTGGGAGGACAGGAGCAGGGGCATAAACTACAGCTGTGGGTGTAAAGGACAGCTCTGAGATGCAGATCCCTCAGCAGGAGAGCTATAGAAACGTACGCCTTGTTAATTATTTAAAAGGCTGCGCAGGCTCAGAAGCATTCCCGATAAGGCCGATCAGAGATGAGGGCTTGTTTGCTCACTGTCAGGGTGGTTGCGTGATAAAGAAGACCCCAGCCTCGTGCCTGCCTGCCGTCAGACCTTCCCAGTCAGACCTCTCCCGTGTGCAGGGTGTGGCTGATGGATGGGCCTGCATTTCCCAAGCCTGGGAATCACCCTCCATAAACAGGCATCCACCCCCCCTATCCTCGCTGCACCCCCCCCTCCCTCGTCCTAACCCCTCTCCCCAGCTTGGACAGGTGATACAAGTGTATATTTATTTATTTCCTTTAATACTCTTCTTTATCTCCTTCATTGTTAGTAGGCCTGTGAGATTGATCAATATTTAATTTTCTGGGAGAGGGAGTGGGGAGGAATCGCTGCTGCAGTGACACTCAGGAAATCTTCCTGCACATGCCCACTTCGCTCTCACATCCTCTCTCTTTCCTCGTCCTTCCCTCATCTCTTGTCTCATCCCATTCCTCCCCGACATCTTCTCTTTCACACCTTCTTCCTGTTACTCTGTTAACCGCTGTTTCTCCCAGCTGAACAACAGTGCCTGTATGTGCCCCCCCCCCCCCCTTCAGTGGAAGAAAAGGGCTGAGGTTAACCTCTAATGTAATGAAGGATCATAAAGGGAGGTGCCGTGCCCTGCTGCAGGACTGCCTTGCTGAACAGGGCCCTGTGCTGACCTCTGACCCCACATGGTCATTGGCCGGTGCTTGGACGTGCCCTTTAATGAGTGAGCAGTCTAATCAATGGATCATTTTTCACTGTGGAGGCCACGGAGCTCCAGTGTGATGCGAATAAGAGGAGGAGAGCACAATGGAGAAGAAGCAGAAATAATTGCACCATAGTTCAATAGTCATTTTCTGTGTCTCCATCTGTATCTGCTGGTGATCTTAGGACACTTTGAAGCCACTTTGCAGAAGTTGGAGTTGCGTCTGTCAAAATAAAGGATGAGCAGTGACGGAGCGGAAACGCTGCAGTGCTGCGGTTGGAAAATGAGGAATCGCAGGCCTGGCCCTGCCAATAAAGCCTTGAGACAACTGCTTAGTCAGGTTCAACTAATCATGTCTTTTTGTCGATGTATTTGAAGCGAGCGAATCGTCATCAGTGACAAAACCATTATTGTCTTGACCCTTGAGCCCTGTTTAATTAACCCATACCTTTGATTTAATACTGACGGGATCGCCGCTGTGCTTCTGAAAAGTATCAAAAATCTTTGTTTATGTTAAGTGGCTTTAAAGGTTCTGATAGAAATCAGAGCCTCAGCTCACTTTAGGCATCAAAGCGACGAACACGTGTTGTGGAAAAGACGGGTATTTTCTCCTCCCCGATGCCATTTTACAGAAGAATCTTAAATGGCTCTCTGTGGATTGAACACATTCTTGCATGCACTTAGAAAAAAACAAGATGAAGCATCCCTGTGTTGCTGCTTCCTTTATCAGAGCTGCTGTGCAGATGATGATGAAAGGGAGCTGATAGCTGTGACTGCGGGCCATGGAGGCTCTCTTCAGACAGAGGGCAGTGCCACCGCGCCTCCCATTATGCCCCCCTTCCCTTTGCCCCTCTTGGTAATCGCCACCAGAAGGGTGCAGGAATTTCTCAACACATGCTGGTGGTTTCTGGCTCGTTTCAACCTCTGCTTCCCATTGAGCGGCCAGGAATTTAAATTTTCATACACAGTGAGGAGAAAGTGCTCTCGCAAAGTTGTCTCAGAAATGCCTGGCTCGCTTTGAAATATCCCCTCCAAAGACTTTGAAATCGGGCGATAAAATGTTATCAGGAGAGCTAAAATAGAAAGGGGGGGGGGTGGTCTTTTATAGGTCTTTCACTGTGTGTGAAGTGGCAGCAGCCAGTTTTAGCTCGGTCTATCTGTGATCCACATAGCTGACTAATAGTGCTGTGCAGCATGTGGTCTCCGGGGCTTCGGGCCAGGTGTTGGTGTTAATGCCGGAGCCCTCGCAACACCTGTTAGGGACAGCTTCAGCATCCATGCAGACGTCTGCTCTGGTTACCCAGCTTAACCAGCCTGACTTACTCTCACTGAGAAGCGTAGGATTCTATAAGTCGTTCCAAAGGACGCCAGTCGAAAACACTTTTTATTAAATGTGGTGGGAAGGCATTGACATTCACTCATAATTACTATCACATGGTTTAATTTCCTCTTGCAACATGAGCGCTTTATTTCACTTGTTTGCTTGGAATTAAACAATAAAATATCAGACTCAGTGGTATTAAAAGTCACGACAGCCTACTGGTTAGCAATGTTTCCTCCTTACCTGAAAGACATGCTTTGACACTTGATCAATCTTAATCTTCCAATATGAGTGTTTTCTCATATGAACCCATTTGTGATTTACAAACAAACTGTAGTGCAAAAGCAAATAAGCCTTAACTCAATGTTCACTTACTAACTTTTCCTAAGTTCTTCATGAAGGATGGCGCTTGCTTAGTTACCATGGAGATCAGTTTTCATCATGTGAGGAACGTGTGTGGAACGTGATGACAACAGAGCAGTTTCCATCTGTTGCTGAAGTTTGTGAGATGTGCTTGAAAGCTCCAGAAAAGCCAGTAAGTGGACCTTGAGCGTTTGAGGTTTAGGTCAGATTTCATTTAGGAAACAAAAGTCACTTACGTGTATTAGAAGAGGCCATGGTTGTGTAGCCATGTGTTCATATGCAGTTCCTGTGCTATTTGCTGAGAGTAAAGAGAGAATGCATACCATATGAAAATATATTATATATTAAAAATGCCAGAATAAAAAAAATTGCTCCACATTCTGTCTGGACACACCGACAGAGGTTTTGCAATGCTAAGGTAGTTCCACCTTTGCTGTTGTGACAGAGCAGCCATTAAAAAGGTTGCTTGTCCGGAAAATGACATCATGTCATTTTAAGCATTTAAAAGTAACCAATGCCATCGTTCCCTGGTGAAGACGGTCTTTCTTAATCCCCCATGTCCGGAGTTTCTTTAGAGTTGAGCAAGTGTCACGGCCACAGGTTGTCATTTCTCGGATTGATTGGTTTCTGAATTACAAGTAGGCGGGCCTTATCTAATATGAACCTGTCAGAGAGCAAGCGTCATGGGGTGGAAGAAAAGACAGAGAGGAAGAGGAAGGGGACACTGGAAATTTGCCTGCAAATATAGTAAGTCTGTTCAGACTGAGAAATGAAGTGACAGTAAACTTCGGATGAGTTAAGGTCGACATCAGTTCTCAAAAGGCACCTACACGACCTGTGCTACGACACAAGACACTGGGTTCAAGTTGTCTTGTTTTGAAGTTGCCCTCCATTTGGAGAAACCCCACTAAAGGACAGAGTGGAAAGCTAGTGGAGAAATAATGCCACAGCAGACATCATCACAAGAAGTGGGACAGAACTATACTTCACTGAACAGACCATGAGAAGAGGAGGTCGAGAGTGAGGAAGAATCAAATAAGCCACACGGAGGAGGGAGAATTTCCCCGTAAATCAAATCATATTAGACCCCTGACATCCTGCCTTTTGTCTCTTTTCTCAGGTGCCATTATGTGACCCTCAGCAGCCACCACACACAGCTTTACAAGATGTTATGACCTCTTAAACAGTGGCACTTTAAAGTATTCCTCTCCTGCTCACTGGTCCACAGAGGCCAAGTTCTTGCCAGGGATTATCAAAGTTAACAGGATTTTAATGGGTCCGGGGAGAGCGGTAAAGACCCTACCAGGGCCAGGTAGTGCCGTTCTCCTGCTACCCCTCTCGCTCCCTAATGCAGTCAGGCTGCACATCCAAGCAGCGGCTAAATAATAAACAGATGGCCACCACCAAATATAGCCGGCCCCAGTTCAAACTACAAAGGGACCCCGACATGAAATGATAGGGTATTAAAGGGGAGATACAATTTGCAGGTCAAAATGTAATGGTAACCCTTCGCTGTGCAAATTGAAAATTAACCTTTGGTGGCGCTGAATTATTCACAGCTGATGTCGGACATGGCGTTTTAGCCGTGGCAGAAAAGCTGTAGGGGGAAAAGGGGGGGAAATCTGTGGCGATGAAGTCGGATTATATTTATGACTCTGGGGCTTTTCTCTCATTCGTCTCCCCTCTCCTGGACTCACTGCAGCCAAGAACATCAGGACTGAGACGGGGCAGTGCACTGCCTTTCAGTTCTGTCCTCACAGTTTATTTCCGGTGCATATCTGATTCTCCCCCCGCTGATCATCATAAATCGACCCTTTTTCTGTGTGCCTATAAGTTGCTGCGTTTCCACGCCATCGTGTTTGCAAAACAAAATGCCACTCATTTTTCATAGAATTATGAAATCCCAAAACAAATGAGTCAAGGTCCAGTGTGTTTCTCTCCTGGATTAATGCATTTATACGAATAGGCCGGCCTCTCTCACTGTTCCTCAGGCATTAATCCAGGCCCTAAACCCCCTCTGCAAGAAAAGGCTTATGATGCGAACCTTGTCATATTCAGCAGCTGTCAGCAAAATGGCCACTGTACCGGGCCAAGCTGGTAAAGTGGCCTATTCATTATCCTAATCTCATTAGTTAAGATCTGTTAAGTAGAGAGCGGTTTGAATGCATGCTTTTCCCTTTTAATTATTGACCATAAATACATTGGAGTGCATTAGGGTCCGAGGGCGAGGAGCAGACTCGCTCCTAATAGATTAGAGGACAAGCACATTATCTAAATGTACATATCTAACTAATCATGCGTCAGCCATGGCCATGTGAACATTGTGACATCAATTGCAGTTTGACATTTGACCCCCCCGCGGCCTCTCGGAGGTCCAGTCACATAAAGGTCTGCTGCGGTCAGAAACACGGTGAGAGAGGGGGAAAAAAACTGACGTCATGATTGCAGCAAGGCTCGACGTGGCCCCCCCGTTTTCTCCCCCCATAACGATGGAGACCGTGTTATTTCTGAACGCTAACAGATTATTTCTAAATTGCTCCACGGTTAATCATGTTACACATTAAATCATTTGGGGATTAGCTTTGAATACATGACTGAGCGCTGTGCTGTGCTGTGCTGTGCTGTACGTCTGCCTGCGCGCTCTCATGTTGAGGAGATTCAGGAGAGGAAATGGGGAGGGCGGTGTTGGGGGGGGGGTTGATCTCTCCTGTCTCTGCTTTCTCCTGCTTCTTTTCTTTTTGTCACTTTTACTTTCCATCTGTCTCACAAGCGTTTTCTCTCTCTCTCCCTCTGCAGCACACACACACACACACACACACACACACACACACACACACACACACACACTGGAGACACGCAGACGTTCACACACAGTCATTCTCTCAGTGATGAGGGAGAGGAGTGCGCCCTTCGCCACACAGAGGGGCTCTTTTACACTTGTGAGAGGCTATTGTGTAAAACAAGAGCGAGGGCATGCTCTTCACAAGTATCATCCCAGCTGAGGATCGTCCTCACCACGTCTCCCTGTGTGTGTGTGTGTGTGTGTGTGTGTGTGCTCGTTCTTCATCTGTTATTATTATGATTTACATCTTCATTTCACAAGGTATGGATTGAGTTATTTCTATGCCTGCTTTCAAATGAATTAGCTCAGGTTTCTCAGGTAAAATGCTCGTCCTGATTCTTCTTCAGTGTTGGGAGCCAGGTGTGATCAAGTCTAACGGCAGTGCTGCAAAAAAAGAGGCTTTTTATGCTTCAAATGTAGACGTTCGAGCAAAATTTCACCTCCACAAAATCCTCATTTAATTATTACCTGCTGTAGTTACAGTAAATACTAAGACTAAATATACTGTATTAAATTCTAAATACATGCTAAAAAGAGCAAGCGGCACAGACTTTAATTCCATGGGCTGACGTTTTGACAACACCGTGCCTTCTTCACATCTTAGAGCAGCATTGTAATTATCACTCGCAGAACAAAATCGCCTGTGTAACGGAAATAACTGATTGAATAAACACAAAACATAAATACGCCTTCACCCTGTCGGCTTACTGTAAATCCTCAGGACTAAGTGTGATCAGAACGTGTGTTTGGAATAATACAGCGTGCTCTCCATGCTGCAGCAGGCTCCACAGCACCATCGCCCCCCCGCTCAGCGTCCAGTCACAGACGAGCAGAATCACCACTATTGTCTCGTCCGGCAGATATCCCTAACAGCATACAGTGTGTGTGTGTGTGTGTGTGTGTGAAATAAGGGCCTCACTGTTACTTAGCCTTAATGACTGGCTGTAGCAGAATCACCAGTAGTGTCATGTAAGTCATATGAATTCTGTGCATTCACTTTCCTTCCCTGTATCTGCCTCATGGTGTACAACACTGTGATACAGTCAGCTGAAGTAGAAATACTGTGTTTTTAAAACATCTTCACAAATCCCAGCAGAACTCATACAAACATGAATCAAGCAGATCTGAGTTGCAGTGTTTTCACGTGTCAGACTTCTTGCATGCTTTTCTCAATAACACGCTTCCAGCATGTGTGCGTTTAATAAGCTGCTAAAGGGATTATGAGTTTTCATCATCGTTATACATTGAGACCTCTGGTTGAAATTATACGCCGCGCATGAAAAAAGAAGAAGGAAAAAAAAAACAGTAATTACTGTCTTCTTTTCTGATGCTAAATACAGGTGATGCACTCGCAGTGTTTCCCTTTAATCCATTTAATTACTGTATGTATGACAACATGTGTGTGTGTGTGTGTGTGTGTGTGTGTGTGTGTGTGTGTGTGTGTGTGTGTGTGTGTGTGTGTGTGTGTATAACTCCCTTCCAACCCCTGCTTCATCATTATCAGCCTGCTTCAAACATTACGGTCTAATTCAGCCGAGGCAATGATTGCCTGCTAACACGTATGGATGTGTGTCTGAGAGCGGCAGGTCATAACAGTCATATTGTATCGGCCATATTAGCGAGTCAATAACAGCCCAGGGCATCTTGATTTAATTACACCAGTAGCCTGATTAGACTTCTCTCCCTGGAGTAAGTACAGACTATATGTCATAATCATAACAATGGTGCGAATTCTGCGCAGGTCAAAGCGATATCCCTGTGTGGTTTGTCAGTGCTAATCGTTGTGGTAAATGATGGCGTGCTGATGTGTAGTCATGCTGCTGATGTTGATTTTATTGGGTTTTGACAAATTGTAAAGAGAGAATGAAAAATGACTGCAGTTTTTAATCTGAATATTACAATAGAAAAAAAAGCACATTTAATCACTTTTTACTTTCTTATTATGTTTTAATTAAAGATGAATAGAAAGCCTGTGTTGATTTGTGACACATGACAGTAAATACAGAGGCGCTTAAACGACACCCCGGAGCTCAGATATTCATATCTGCTGAAAGCATGCTGGGGGGGAAAAAAATGAAATGATTCTCTTTGTAATGTTCAAAGATTTAATGAACTGTCCCAATCAAAGCTAACTTGACATTTAGTCATTTTCTTAAAATGTGTAAACAAACAAATGACTAAGGTTTGTGTTTGTCTCTTTTAAATTAAGGACTACAGCCCAAACCTAGTATCTGTCACCAAGCAACATAATTAATTTGGAAATGTTATTTAGACACAATTTACATATAAATGTGTTTTTCTATTAAAATAGATACATAATACAAATACAACATAATGATGAATGACACCCTCAAGAATAAAATTTACAATTAAAATGTTAAACGTGGTGATTATATTCAAGAACAATTTCTTCTTGACCTTTCCTCCTCATTCGTTCAGTGTTTGGGCCTCAAATGAAATTTCACATTTTCTATTGCTGTTAACAGTCTCATGGTTCATTGTTCAGCACATGTAACTTTACTAGACTTGAGGGTAACATTATAATTAATGGTGGCGCCAATAGTGCAATATATGAAACATTACAACTGGTTAATATTGTAATCAGAGTTGGAAAGTAACTAAATACATATACTCAAGTATCTCACCAGCTTGTACTTTACTTAAGCGTATTCAGATTATACTGCTTTATACTTGTGCTCCAGTAGATTTCAGAGGACAATGTCCACCACTACATTCATTTAATTGCTGTAGTTACTACTTACTTTTAATTTACATACAAAACATATGACGATATAAACGTTAATGAAAGGCCCTGCACACCCTCACAGGTGTTTACCGTCACTGTGGCTCGTTACTGGTTTAGGTTGTAGTCGTGCCAAGCTCTGCAGGGATTTACGTGAGGTCATCGTGCACTAATAAGAATAATGCACTGTAAATTGACCGGCACTTACCTAACAGGAGAAGAGCACTTTATGTTTTTGTATATCTCAGTACAAAAAAATAATGTGCCTGCAATTGAATATTTTGTGTCTTTTCAGGACCTTAGGGGCTCCATAATTTCAGACTCATTCTGAATAATGAGTACTTTAACTTTTTATACTTATTCTGTTAATAATATACTTTACTCAATTATAATTTTGAATGCAGAGCTTTTATTTCTGACAGTTTTTTTTACATTGTGGTACTGGATTGCTTCCACCACTGACTGTAATTTAGCATGAAATAATGAAGAATGTAGGGATAACTGAAAAGTACTAGAATAAGTTTTCTGATCTCTGTCTAGATGAAGACTGTCTAAGATGAGCCAGACTTGGTTCATTATAACCAGATCTTTCAAGCTACAAACTAAAACATGAAGTCATGATTTATACATATGAATTATGAATTAAATATGTAAGAATTATTTTTCATAATCCAAGCACAGTGGGCAGAGGAACACTTTGTTCAGGAAGTCAGTCAAGTATCATTTTGCATCTTAGCAATACAGTACAATAGATGTTTGCTTTTGGCTCATGGCCAAAGTTTCAGTTTTGGCCCTCAAGTGGAAAAGGTTCGGGCTCCAAATGCTCTGTAAATAATCTTTTTTTTAAAGCATACAAGTAAGACTAGTGACCACATATTCTTTCAAATATCATTTCCTCTTAATTTTTCATACAAGAATCTCTCACATTAAAACACAAAATACATCACAGTATTTCTAAAAACAACAACTTGTTCCACATCCTATATTTTAAATTAGTATATATGTGGTTCCAACGTACATGTGTAGGATATGAAGCATCAACCTCTGACTGTTGCTTACATGGGCAGCTATGTCATCTCTCGTCCACATGGTGGCAGCAGAGACATGGATGTGAGTGAATTAGCATGTGTTCCCATACGTTCTGTGTGTCCCTGCGTGTGTGTGCGTTTGGACGTGTACGCACATGTGTATACCATCACATGTTTGACAGGGCTGATCTGACCCATGCTAATGAATGCTGCCATCGTGGCTGACACGGAGTGACACCGGGACAAGAAAAAGACCCTCTTCTCTCCAACGCCTCCATTTCTGGGCCTTTAAATAGCCCCACGTAGCCCGCTGCATGTTTATTAGTCATGTATCAGACGAGCGGCTGATGGACGCGGATGCTCATTACCAGTTAGTGTTGCTTCAGAAGAGACCAATCTGTGCCCTGTGAGGGTCATCACTCAGGAGCAAACAGGCCTGACACGGCACGCATAAGTTGAACTTGAATAGGAAATGTTGCACATTATATTTAACTGACTGAAAAAGCACCTTTCACTGACAGAAAAAAGTCTTCCTGATCACATCATGCAGTATAATAGGTATATTGTGCTAACAGAGCAGAGTGTTCCCGTGAGAGTTTTGACTAATAATAACGTCCCTGTCCTTTCTTTCACCCACCTCTCCAGGTATTTTCTCAGTAGGTTAGGTTACGTTACATCTGCATAAGTACCACACATCCTTTTTTTTCTATATCAAGATATCCGATATTTTGGCAATTGTGCCGTGTGACACAGGCCTGAGAGGCGGACCTGCTCCCTCTCCGGCCTGCCATGCATGACATCACCACGTCTGCTTTTAATTAAAGGACACGAAATGGCAGGGCAGGAAATATGAGCAAAATATTTGAATTTCAATCACTATTACGTTTCCCTTATTTCACACACGCTGCGTCCGTGGAATGTGCCACTCTGCCGCACGTCCAGGGATGGGATCAGTCAGTGAGAGTCAGGCCTGGGAGCAGAGAGGAGAGAGCTGTGGAGTTCAAATGCAGTACATTCTGTCTGTAGCAGCAGGTACTTTTTATATAAGAGGTTCTCAGCTCCAGTAGTGTTTTCACCTAATGCTCCCTGGAGCCTCTGCGATGCATCAGCAGAGGGAAAATGTGCAATAGAAGCAAGGAAAGAGTTGTAGTGAACGTGAAAAAATAAAGGGTTTTTTTTGTTGGTTTTTTTGCCAACAAATGCTAAACTATATTCATTTTTTTTGCAACATTAAAGTGGCAAGTAATAATGACTGTGTTGCCCACCAGATGGTGCAAGGCCCCTTCTTTTATGCAGAGACACAACACACATTTTTTACACAAACCATATCAGAGTCATATTTTTCTTACCTTAAAAATCACATAGTGAATCATATTAGTACTCTCATGCACCTGTACTCCTATTATAATGATTTTGCAGTTCTCATGCTGTAGGTATGTTCACTTTATCACACTGATGTAATTTTGTACATACTCGGGATATTCTCTGAAAACTCACAAAGAAATGTGACACATATCTGTTCTTAAAGATACATTATTCACGAGGAAGCACTTTGTTATTTTATCAACAATTAGTAAATTCTAAAAAAAAAAAAAAAAAGACAATGTAGGTGCTGTTTTCTGCTTGTTGTAGTTTTTTTTTTAATTTGTCCTTATATTATGTGCAGAATAGCTTGCAAAGTATGAGGCACAAATAGTGTAGTTCATTGGTAAGCCAGCAGATGGCAGCATCAACACATGGAAGCGCATCACCGTTAGTATAAACGTGGACTGTTAGTAGAGAAAGAAATGCTCTGCAGATACAGATACAGCCTCTATCATGTAAATACCAGGGTGCATTAAGTCAGACTCACACTACCTGAAGCCTGACAACGTGTCCTGTTTGATGTCAGTCAGACATCGGCTCTGTCAGTGCATTGCAAGGCCACACATTCTGCAAAGTGACAGCTCCTTTAAATTATTAATACGCTATAAGACTCGATGATGGCGAGAGTGTGATGGCAGGTGAGCAGATGTGTGCGAAAGCAAATCTGACCTTTTAGCTTTTATTTAAACTTAACATTCACTTAACTCAACATCCTCGAATTTCATGATCACAGGTTTTCCAAATATTGATGAGCCTTGCAGTGACACACACCAACGTTTTGCTAAATTCATGAAATATATGTTCACAATTAAAGATACTGTACTTTTAAAAGCTGCTGGAAAAATACCCAAAAAAGTGTAAAAAAGTGGAGTCATTTTGTTTCCTGAAATGAACTTGAGTCAAAGAGTTGAAAGCATTTGTCAGGGAACGGTTCCTCCTGATCTACCATATAAATGTGTCTGTTATGTAATTGTGTATATGTGTCTGTGTGTCATAGCTGACTAAACTGGTTTAAAGGTCTGAATAATGTGTTGAAGAGAAATAAGGACTTTGAGATTCAGGCCTCTGACACTATAAACCCACTGAACCCTTGTTTTGTTGTCTTTTAAACTTAGCAGTTGCAATTAAAGTATTATTTGAAGTATTTCTGTGGTATGCTGGTGTGAACCAATTATTAAAATTAGTTCACTTTGCAAGTATGTTATATTTTGTCTGTTAGCAGTAGGGATGTATCTGTGTCTGTTCAGCCATCTAAATTATCTGTATCCAGAGCTGTACTCGGAGTGGGCGGGGTCTAATCGGAAGACAAAGCGGAAATGGGTGGGGCTTACATCGGTACATAATTTTTAGTCTGAAATTGATTTGGATTGTTTAGCAGTTGCTGTATTCTGCTCTATTCAAAGTCTATATACAGCATATAAAGCTTAATTTGAAATAATTATAATATTACATTATTTTCATGAACTGCAGAGAGAAAGTGTCAGATACTGCATGCAGCCATATACAATAAAAATATTAATATAGACTACTTTGTGTGTTCAGCTACAGCTATATGTGTGTATGTGTGTAAGTGGTCTGTGAGACTGTTTATTTTTTAATGATCTATGATTCATGCAAACATCCAGTGATGGCAAACAGGGAAATAATATGTCAGCCTTGTTCACTTCTTCTCAAAAGCACCGCGTTCAGTATAAAGTTTTCCAAGTCACTTTATATCACCAGCCAAACTAAGAGCAAGCAGACAGTAAAAAAAAAATAAAAAAAATATTGTTTTACTATATGCTATTGTTTGACACTCTCATATCTGTTGTGAACTCATACAGAGCTTTCCTGCACTGACACTGTTATAAACTAGCCCCTGTAAAGATTGGTAAAAGTCCTTTCAGCTCTACCTACAGGATGTATAGCCACAAACCACAACCGCAATCTGAAAACATTCATTCTTGTGAGAGCAGGAGCAGCGTGAATCGACCTGTTATTTATGTTATGTATTTATGTATTTATGTGTCTTTGCATCAAGTGTGACTTCAAATCAAGGATGACTGAAACTGTGCAACTGTTACTATTAATACAAGCAGTCAGTAACTCATCTCTCCTCAGTCTTTGTGACAGGACAAATGATTATATAATTCAACGTTTGCACTTACTTCTAACTAAGTCAACAGTTTACACAGACAAAAACAACTTGCACAGTGAAGTGGTCACTTGTCGGTTTGCCTCCACTGGTGGGCCCCGGAGGAACTCCCTGCTCAACACGGGGCTTCGGGAGCCGTATCCCTCTGAAACCACATCATGGAACCATAACCGAGACATAATAACCTATTTGCTCCGTGAGTTTCGTAACCGTCTGGTTGCTTTTAAAAAACCCAGCGAGGCAGCCAGTCTGTACCTAATGTGAAGTTAGGACACGGATCTGGTTCATGTGATGATATGTAAATACTTTTGGGGCTAATTTTCCACCTTAAGGATCTTGGAGCTCCGTAAAGCCCGCAAGACGGCACACACACACACACACACACACACACACACACACACACACACACACACACACACGTATAGAGACAGTGCTAATGTGTTCCGACGGTGGAGTGATCGAGAGCCCCGCAGATGCAAAAGTGGGAAATCTCATTCGTCTGGAGGTCTCCTCACTCATGGCCTGGAATGGCTTTCTGGGAAGTGCGGGAAGCCGAGGCATTGAGTCACTCTAGACGGTGGGTCAGGGTGGTTTCAGACTGCTGGAAGAGAATTATGTCGGAGGGGCCAGTGTGCAGTGTGTATTCTCAGCTGGGGGAGCAGGGATTCCCTCTGACAAGACCTGAGCTCTATTTTCTTACGGAGGAAAGCGGGGGTGGGTGTGTGGAGGTGACGATGTGTGAAATTATATTGTCCAGATGTATTTACACACACAGCCACAATTGAAAGAGTGGAGAGAGCCATTATAGTTGGCAACAAACCTCGACACAGTATACGCACACCTGTGTGTAGCATACGCAGCTTTACGTATAGCTGCTCGTGCACAAGCTTGTGTATTTTTCTTTGACAGCGTCGCGGCTCCTCATCTCCTTTTACTGGAGGATGATTACGGACCCAGGCGGTTTCCCAGAAGCCATAGCAGTTGCGTAGATAGTGGCAAGGTTGTGACACATGGGAGCTGCTGAGTAACACTGCCTCCTGCTGCCAGAGCTGACAAGCTCACAAACCATGACGGCATGCAGGCTTCCACAGGCTAATATCATTCACTGGTGTGTGTGTGTGTGTGTGTGTGTGTGTGGGGGGGGGGGTTGCGTCACAATCCCAAAACGAATCACGCATGTGGGTCAAGCGGCAACCTCCGTCACTGAAAAATGAAGCCAATGCGGAAGTACAAAAAAGCTGCAGTTCCTCGAATAACCACTAGAGCAGGCTGCAGAAGGGAGTCAATTACATTTGAGCCCCATGTTAAAATGTCCGATTTTACCACAGAAAAAAACATATTTACAGCCTGGTTCAAAACATGGCTCTAGTCTCATAAGCTGTTTTTCTACTCCATGACAACTCTGGGGGGGGGCGAATTTTTTTATAAGGCGTTCGTTTAAAATATACAGCATACATCATTATGCACAATTCATAGCTGTCAATCTAAGTGGCGCCACTTTGATTGACAACTAGCCACTGACGGTCTAAAGGGCGTCACCCCGGCTAATTCTAGTCACTGAGTTTGGGAAAGAGATCGTCGTGGGGTTAGCCGGCTAGCAACGATATTTAGCATTTAACCTAGCTGGTTAGCCGTAGCTAGTTTGATTATTTTGAATAAAGCGGCTTTTTTCAGCCAATAGCGTTCATTCGACCCGCCTCAGCTCCGCCCTCGCTCCACCTCTTTGTCCATATTTGGAGTAACCGGAGGTAGGCTACCAAGATGGCTACGCACTACGATTTGCTTCATTTTTGCTCTTCAGAAACCTATGGGTGACGTCACGGACACTACGTCCATATTTTATACAGTCTATGATGTAGGTCCATTATATAGTAAGGCATCACTACATCATATGCTCTGCTAATGATGGAACCATGCAGAGGGCTGATTAACCTTCCTCACCACATGTACAGAACAGAACAAACATGCTTCCTCAGAATAAACGGCATATCCCAGCTATGGCTTTGGATGAATTAAATAAGCATCAGCCTGTATAATTAGTGGTCTTTATGTACACACCAATGAGTGCAGCCATGCCCTGTTAGAAAACACCACAGTGTGCACAGTGCAACCAGCGCTAGAACACACAACTTCTGGCTGTCAATAAAAACGCCCAGCGCCAGGGAGGTAGCCACGCAATCCAGCCGAGGCTAATCCTGGATACAGTGGCCTGCTTGCTCAGGACAGGAGGAGAGTATCCTGTTTATTGTCTGAAATGCACACCGCCGTCCACCTCGGCTCTTCCCTCAATGTTTTATTAATTACACAACATCCACACAACCACAGCGCAATCCACATCGGCCGCTCCATTTTCAAACGCCGGTCAGTGTTTTGCCTTTCGGAAAAAGTTCATGATTCATCACATTTCGAGTCACCCTGTAAGAAAATATGACAGTGTTTTAACTGAAAACGCTGATTTGGACTGTGGCTAGCAAATATGACCGTAACTCTGGCAGCCACAAGAAACAATAAAAAAATTAATCCCAGATCCCAACGGTCATCGAATACTAAACAGTAATTTGTAAATTGAGACTATTACTTACAGAAATGGTGCTTTTATAATAAACCATGCAAGTTATCAGCAGGAGCAGCAGCCAGTTTTCCTACTCCAGTATGTTTCCTGGAGAGGGATCCCTCATTACACCATTATACTATTTGGTTTCAGCTCAGAGGGTCCAAACTGCAGCATCAGGGTATTCCTCCTGATTGGGATCACTGTCTGAGGTCAGGAACACCGCTGTCGGATTGAGGTGAAAAACACACCACCAGATCAGGTTTCCAGAGACTGGGGGGACGCTTCAGGATGCGGGGTGGGAGGGAATGACTTCAGATGGATCCACGGCAGGGCAGCATGCTCTTTCCCCTAGGAGCACCACTTTATTATGTCTGCTTTCATCTCAACAGTGTTTGAATGGCGAAAAATGGAGTGAGAGAAAAGGAAAACTCTTCCTCCTCCTGAGCCTGTTGAATATGTTGCATGAGTCCAGCCACTGTGACTCATCTGCCCCATTCTAATTTGGACGGCGTCTGCTCTGTACATTTAACACATGCTTTTTAAATGCGTGTGTGTGGTTGCTGTTAAAGCTTGTAAAGACCTTAGAAAAGCAGAACACGGCCCCGATGTAAACCTGGCATCTATCAGCGGTATCAGCGCACAGGTGATGGGAGGGAGGGGAAGGTCAAGCCTCGGCCCCGGCCTCAGCGGAGTCGTCCAAGCCTTCCAGCGTCACACTATGTGGCTTATTCCTCATGTGATACATTCTGGCCCCAGTCGTATCACAGCCAGATGGGGGTGAATCAAAGGAGAGGGCTGACTAATAACACAGAGTGAATCACAGCATTCTTTACCAGGCTTTGTGTTCGCTGTCGGCTGCGTGCACGTGTTAGATAGCATAAGAGGGATCTTTACTTAGATAGCAGATTTAAGTTTAACCACTTCACAATCAGCCTGCATTGATTGAGGTTTTGATCACTTGGAGGCAACATAACAATGACGTACAATAACTGCACATGACATTAACATATTATGGAGAATCCATGTTGCTGTGCTGGTACATTTTTTTACGCTCATAAAGTCACTGTTTAATGTTGTTAACATCACAAAGGTTTCCAATTTGAATGGCAAGTGCTGTTGTGGACACCAATGTGTTTTATGTTATGAATAATAAAAACCAGGAACTCGTCTTTTTTTCAGAAACACAGATGAAAGGAAAGCTCAGTGAGACTGCTTTGATTTAAAGAAGTGAGTTGATGTCCATTCACTTATCCAACAGACACAGAGCAGGAGTCTTGTGTCTGCCAGCCTGGTGAATGGAAGTGAGATATTCACTTTCCTTTCAGCTCCATTTTGGTCTCCACCACCTCATGAATGAAGAATCTGCTCTTTATCTGCTGAATGCTGTGTTCACTGGCCAGTTGCTGTTTGGTTCTGGGCAGCATGTTGTGGGTTCATCAGAGCCTTTTAGTTCAGATGTGCTGTGGAGGTCATGTGACCTTTAGAGTTGGCTGATTATTTATGTGAGGTCCAGCACTATGAGCTTGTACATTGCACATAGTATTTGTATGAAAATATGGGCAGAGGCAAAATAGAAACAGCTGATAATTATAATCAGTGTTTTTAAAAGTTATGATTTGTAATACTCAAATTCCTTCATTATATAACTTGAATCAGTTGGATTGTATGTATTACAATCAAATACTCTACATATAAGTTAAAGAGGGGGACAGAACTATTCAGCAGTGCATGGCATTACCTTTGCCCATATATCAAAATGCCAACATAAAAACTGTAAAGCATCCCACCCATATGCTGACCTTGTGACCTTCCAACCCCCCCAGTCACACCAGTAAAAAGAAAAAAAAATCCCTCCCACCTGGACAGCTGCCATGGTTTCCAAGCAACTCACACAAACAGCAGGAAACAGAAGAGGGGATCCCATCAGAGGGGCCGGGAAAAAGGAAGGCAGTGACTAGAGACAGGAAAAGGAGAGAAAAAAAAAAGAGGAAGAAGATGGGGGTTGGTCCTTCAGTTGACCCCCTCTGCACAAATGTCCAGCAGGGGTTATTTCACTCCACTGCTCGGTCAGAGTGACTGTCAGCCGATCCTGCAGTGTGACTTGCTGCGGCACTGTAAGCCAGGATCCAGCTATTTTTAATCTTTTTATGACATGTCAATACCAGCACCAAGGGCAGGTCACAGAATCACAGGAGCAGCACTGTCAGTGACCTGCCTCCAGCCTTCTGTGGCTCCTGACATGAGAGGCCCTGTAAACCACACCTCTGCAGCAGCAGCGAAGGACACTCACCTCGGCTGACTTCCTCCTGCTGCCAGTCCACCACCATGAATGATACACTAACAGAATATGGCTCACGTTAAATTTCAGCTGAAGAATGCATCACAATAATCTGATAGACGGGATCCTGTTTCAACTTGTCTTTGACATCTGGTGCCCCACTTGTCTGCTTTATGACAAAGTTAAAGAGGGTGCAAACACATGCTGCCCCTCTGACACGTGAAGCCCTTTGGAGGAGTCCAGCATCAGTTAGTGTGACCGTGCACCAAGTCTTTATTTTAGCAATGTATTAACTGGTCAAAATTCAGGGAAGAAACAGTGCAGGAGTGAATATGCACATGGATCATTTCCAGGAACCAGCCACTCATTGGACTGGATTATTTATCTCTTTAGTTGACTTTAATCAAGTCAACAAACAGAAGACAATGCTCAGGTGTTGATTAGAGCACAGGCCTCCAACAAGGCCTGCTATACAGTAACCGACGTCTGGCCTGTTGGCAGCGCCAGGAAAAGGGTCACCAAAATCAATAGGTTTCCTCCTACTGGGAGCGATAAAGCACACAGCAAATATTCTGTGTTTTATGACCAAACACTCAGGAGATATAGAGTCATTTGAAAAATGAAAGCTTGGCTTGATATGGTGCCACTAAAAGAAAGGTCAGGGAGTCACCAAAATTGCCTCTGTCTTTTTTTGCCTCTTGGGATATTTAGTGGACACAGCGAATTTCACGACAATCAGGTCGATAATGTTGGGAAATTTTTATTTCTGAGGCCGCAGATGGACCTTAACATTTTGATAGAAGTAATAGTAACAATGAAATATGAAAAAGCCTTTATGGGGGAATATAATGTAGCACGCACTGATGGCGCCAGAGATAAATGTGAAATTTGAAATAAAGCTAGCTGCTGCGTTATTACAGTTATTACACTGACTTTTTCCACCCCTCTGTTTTCATGCCCCCAGAATGGTTGAGTGAAATATCACTGTCTTGGATTGACACCACTCTCATATCTATCCATTAAATATGAGCCAGAGGACAGTTAGGTTACCTTTGCTTAGCATAAAGGCTGAAAACCAAAGTGAAAAAACAACAGCTTGTGGTTTTATCAGGGTTTATGTGCAGGACTATTTCCTGGCTCAGAGCAGTGACCTCCTAAGGTTGCAGTATAACCACTAAAGACTTTTATACAGATTCACAATCACGATAAACATGGTAATTACAGAGCTTTAGAGGTGCTGGTAGACATTATTCAGGTAAGGCTAGCCTTCATGCTAAGCCAGGCTAACTGTCTCCTGGCTCCAGCGTCATACTTAGCTGGCATGGAGGCGGTATCAATCTTGCCACATCGTGTCCACACCGTGCAGTAACCTTCCATTTCAGTGGAAATAATTCCAGCTTTTGGTTTAAAATGTTTGTTTCTTTGATTATGATTCTAGTTAACATTTCATCAAACTGGGTTTTAGTTAAGTTAGTTTATCTTTCTTTGTTTCTCCACATGCTGCTGAGGCCGAGGCAAAAGGAAGAGGTTGGCTTTTTAAGCGACCTTTATGTTTGTCCTCAGGAAGTGGAAGCTGCGTCCACAGGAAGTGGAAGCTGCGTCCACAGGAAGTGGAAGCTGCGTCCACAGGAAGTGGAAGCTGCGTCCACAGGAAGTGGAAGCTGCCATATCCTATGGCTGGACAGGGGTGCTCTAAATTGTGGAGGCTTCTACAACAGCAGCATGTGGATATTTCTTTGGGTTTTGGGTAGTATATATATTTAGTATTTGTCAATATTATGTGTGTTATCTGTTTAAGGGGAAGTTGGGTTTATTATGGGTTTTACTGGTAAGGGAATAGGTTTCTCCCCCCCCCTTTGTTTGTCTGTAAGCTAGCCTGTTTGGATATATACCCCTTTGTTTTGTCATTTCCTGGGTCAGGTTTGTGCAGGTAAGAGTTCTGTTGCCATATTGTTTTGTTGACCTCACTTTATTTAAAGGGCCCAGCTTTAGTAATTTTGGTTGATGTGTATGTATTTTAATCTTTTGCAACTTTGTTTTCTGATTCTCATTTGGCTAAATAATGCCTTTAAGTTGAAAATGACTCTTGTGTCTCTGCTCTTGCTGCTTGGTCCCTGACACTGTCTAACTCTCAGCAAGAAAACAAACAAGCGTATTTCCAAAACTTTTTTTTACATCAGGTTTTTTTTTTCTGTCCATTTAATGATCCAGTGATGACACTGAGGGTTGGGTCGGAGCAGAATTGGCAACAAAAGGAATGTCTGATCCTCACCTTTAATTCTAACACTGCGGATGCATTTTATGAATGGCCGAATAATGCACCAAAAATCAACAACAAAAAAAGGATGTTGTTAATCAATACTATATAATATAACGCTGCTTCCTAAAGTAGAAACTATCTTAGCTAATTTTGTATGGAATGTCCTGAGTGCCTTGTGTGTTTTTTTGAACAATATATCACTGAACCTCCTGTTCTGTCATCTTCTAGTTAAATAAAATAGCAATGGAAACAATGACTGCCTGTGACAAATCACCTCTCAGTGTTTAATCGACAAAATGATTCAAGGCGCGGGGAGATTGAGCTCAGATTTGTGAGTGACCCCTTCGCATAACCAGGACTCTATATAAAATGTGTTTTAATGTAGAGCAGCCGAGCTGGAGAGCCCTGCAGTAAAAATGGCCTTGGCATATATGCTTGGGTTTAAATCACTGTAATGGACCTGGATGTGACAGTCATAGGCTAGAAAAATGAAACCATCCGCCCTCATAATCCCATAACCATTACTGGGATTGCAACAAAACTGAATGGATACACATTTCAGCAGAGGAGAGAGAAAAAAAACAAAGCTTATATCATACTGTTTTGTTTGAAACTGACAATATGGCCCTCCTCAGATGTCTCGCCTGAGTAATTATCTGTGTTAGAAGTGATGTAGGAAAATTGTCTCATAGGTCGTATGTCTTTGACCTACAGAAACGGTTATTGGCCACAGGTTTTGAATTAGCTACACATGTGGGTAAGATACAGTGGCCATGGTGGAGCTCTTATCACATCTCACGCTGTCAGCAAAACCAGCCGTAAAGAAAACAACACTAACGCTGCAGCCATAGGTCGTTAGTTAAAAAAACAATGTGCAGATATTTCAACACTGTGAAGCTCTATTTAATCTAGACATAACAAACAAGCCTTATCATCCTTATAATTAAGTTTATAATAATAAATATACTACTTGTAATTTGGTTCTTCCGTAGTTGCTGCTGGCTTGTAGTCAGGGTTATGTATTTATGTTTTTTTTTTTTATAATTTTCATAATATGTTTTGTCTTTTTTTCACATTTTGAGGCTTCTATATCATTTCTATAATTGACTTTATAATAAAGCACAGTTGCAGGACATCAGCTCTAAGTGGTTTGCAACAGTTTTAAGTGTTCCATTAATCTCACTCAAACTGCAACAATGGCACCGGACCCCAGACACACGTCCAACAAAAGATCTATCTGCGGTCTATCATGTAAACAACTATGACAAAGCACCAGCCTCACACTGTTCCTTCCCCATTTTGTGCCAGCGCAGAATCTTAGTCAATGGCCGTGTGACAATGACAGCCCCGGCTCCGCTGCTTCACAAGCCAGACATGTACGCTACTTCCTGTTCATAAGAGGAATCTCTGAAAAAAGCCAGTAGCTAAACATACAGCAGTGTCCAGACATGCCGAAGATAGCTCCCAGCAGTTCTCCATTGTGAGCATTCGAGTGTGCGGCTCCATGCGTCTCAATACTAACAAAGGAAAAAGGAGAAGTGTGGAAGTGTGTACTACTGGCTGTGTGTGTGCGTGCGTGCTCCCCTCATGCCAGAGGATGGAGCTGACCGCAGCCACTCGCAGCTTTACCTTCATGAACCGCAGACTTCTTCATTCATCACTCACAGCAGACTACAATCAAATGAGATGACTGGTGATCACGCTGCAGGAGCTGCAGGGTTAAACTGGGCTGAGTAATAAACCTGTATCAACAGAGTGCGCACAAATGAGTGTTTACAGCTATTAAAAGCTGCCTGATTCAAGTTATGGCTCATAGAAAAACTTAGAAAATACATAATAATAGTGTAGGGAAGTGGAGATGCCAGTGTGCACATTTCCCCGGATATGTCAAACATGAATTATATGTTGTAAAAAGCAGAGGATTAAGTGTGCAGCTTTGAGGGCAGAGCTCTGGCTTTTTACAGAGATTCACCCGCAGTTAGCTCCGCTCCTCTTCTTTACATGTCTTGTTAGTGTCCATGTCCATATTAATATTTGCCTCAGGCTCTTTTTTCCTACTGGTAGCATTCCTGATGTCTAGACAAACAAATATGACAAGACTAAGCCCACAGCTTGGAAAGCCTCAGATGTGAAAATTTATACCTGTCAACTTTGGGTCCATCTCATACATGTAAATCTTTTATGGAGAGTTCTAAGAAATGGTCTCTGGCCATGCCAAGATGTAGCCCGACTCCCGGGCCAAACCACTGGTAGTAAACATGGCAGAGACTGGCATTAAGTACAGCACTCGTACTGAGAAAAACCCACTCTTGTCATTTATTATATCATCAGCACGGTTGGCAAACATTTCCAGTGCCTTGAGTAATGCGTCACACAGAAGCCATGGACCAATAGGAGGGGGAAAGGAAGGCAGGAGAATCCGAAACAGGAGCTCTATATCGGGCACTGATTTCGATTTTTGCCACATTGTGATGAATGTATCATCTCATTGAGCGACAATAAGGAAAAAAGACACAGCCACATCTCAATCTGTGTGAATGTAAAAGCAGCGTGCGTCTGTTTACAAGACACACGAGCAGTGATCATCTTCTGCTCGACACACGAGCGAGGAGCGGGCCCATCATAAATCTGAGCAGTGTGTCTCTAATGCTCTCCGCAGACATGTTGTGGCTGCTCACTACGTGCAGTGTCACAGGGCCAGATGGAGCAGCACCATAAATTATCATCCTGCTTTTCCAGGGAAGATGTTAAGTGAAGGCAAATTCTTCTGGATAACACACACGACCTGTTTAGAGCTTAAGCTTTGGTGACAATTTGAATCACAGTGTTAAAGAAAGTCACAATGATAGAACACCATAGAAGAAGAGACTGGTAGTAGTATAGCATGAGTGACACATTATATAGTATAATGTGTAAATCAAAGCTGCACTGAGGAACACTGCTTTTGGTTTTAAAATGTTTATTGTTTCTTTGATTATGATTCTAGTTAACATTTCATCAAATTGGGTTTCAGTTAAGTTAGTTTATCTTTCCTGTTTCTCCACATGCCGCTGACCTTTATGTTTGTCCACAGGAAGTTAAAGAAAGTCACAATGCTTGCTCAAAGGAAATGATAGAACACCATAGAAGAAGAGACTGGTAGTAGTATAGCATGAGTGACACATTATATAGTATAATGTGTAAATCAAAGCTGCACTGAGAAACACTGCAACCTGATTGGTCCATTCAGAGATAACTCAGAAATCACATGAGGTAGCTTCAGCTTTTGATCGCTGGTCCGTCTGTGGTGACTCTGTAACAAGGAGAGAGAAAGTGAAAATACCAGCTTTCCTCTTCACCACTGTTCAGGACACACTAAGTTAAGTTATGATTCTGGCTCTGTGTGTCCAGCACTGTAGGTTTGTTCTGACAGCAGTGTGGACGTTTCTTACATAAAACTCTTGCCTCGTATAGAGTTGAGCTGAAAACTGAGCCTGGACCGAGCTGCAGAGAAAGACGTGGCCAAACCAAGCGGCAACCTCCGCCGCTGAAAAATGAAGCCAATGCGGAAGTGCAAAAAAGCTGCAGTTCCTTGAATAACCACTAGAGCAGGCCGCAGAAGGGAGTCAATTACATTTGAGCCCCATGTTAAAATGTCCGATTTTACGACAGAAAAAAACATATTTACAGCCTGGTTCAAAACATGGCTCTAGTCTCATAAGCTGTTTTTCCTACTCCATGACAACTCTGGGGGGGGGGAATTTTTTTATAAGGCGTTGGTTTAAAATATACAGCATACATCATTATGCACAATTCATAGCTGTCAATCTAAGTGGCGCCACTTTGATTGACAACTAGCCACTGACGGTCTAAAGGGCGTCACCCCGGCTAATTCTAGTCACTGAGTTTGGGAAAGAGATCGTCGTGGGGGTTAGCCGGCTAGCAATGATATTTAGCATTTAACCTAGCTGGTTAGCCGTAGCTAGTTTGATTATTTCGAATAAAGCGGCTTTTTTCAGCCAATAGCGTTCATTCGACCCGCCTCAGCTCCGCCCTCGCTCCACCTCTTTGTCCATATTTGGAGTAACCGGAGGTAGGCTACCAAGATGGCTACGCACTACGATTTGCTTCATTTTTGCTCTTCAGAAACCTATGGGTGACGTCACGGACACTACGTCCATATTTTATACAGTCTATGGGCCAGACCTATGAAGCGATCCTGAGGAGAAGGTGAAGTTGCTTAAAGCTGCTTTCCATGCAAACATATCTGAGAGGCCTTACAGCAGCAGCTCCTCAGATTATCAGATCATGGCCGTCTCTTTAATGAAGGATGGACTGTTCAGGGGCCTGATGGCTTCGGGGTCTGTCGCTGCAGCGATGAAGTGAAGCGCTCTGACTGTTGTTGACAGACACTTTAGCTAATGCTACTTTCCTCAGCAGCACAGGATCCATCAAGATAAGCCCCGACTGCCACTGACCCACGCCACACCACAGCCAGTGCGAGCCCGTCCCACTGACACTGCCAATCAGTCGTGCAGCTCCTTTTTTTTTCCTACCGCCGCTCCGTATCATAATTCATCTGCTAAAGTATGTGATGCTACCTTTTTCATCTTCCAGCTCACACGTGCACGTCGGCCAAGCCGCAGCTGACGCCAGCGAACTACTGTAGGCAAAGAAAACAGAGCGTACTGTTACTCTCCCCCCCCCCCTGCAGTCTGCTTACACTCGCCCCACCGCCGGCCTGCCCCCCAAAGGCAGTCTGCTTCTGATTATGTGCGATCATCCTCCAGCTTGCCAGCTACATTTCAGACTCACGAGAGTCCTTGTTTTTTTTTTTTTTTTAAATCTGGCCCCCGTTCAGAAGGAATTATATTGTAGCTTGTCTAAACCATTGTTAATTGCACTCATGGCAGCTAGCAGCAGCGATATTCCTGCTCCACTTGTTACTTTTCATTATCATTCCCATATTATTTGTAACCCACATTATGGAGACTCTGTTCTTTTCAGCTGCCAGATACATGCTTCCAACAGAACCACTCATCAGACTTTGCTGATGTTAAAACCCCATCAAGTATCATGACACACATCATTACCAATTAAAGCTTAATTTATCAATGTAAGCTCACCATCCATTACTCTGTCAGCTGCTTCAGTGTTACTGTTTGATAGCCAGCGATGAGTGGCCTCTTAATGCTCTGCCATGTATATTCAAATGTAAACATATGTCGACTACAACACGTGACAGCCAACAACAGCTCTACTGTATCGGCTCATGACAACACAATCATGTAATTGGAACTATTACTTTGATAAATGGTAATAAGAGTGCAATTAAGGCAATAAGCTGAAATGTGAACTTCAGTATTTTCCTTAAACAAAGGCGAAGCTTAAGGCTCCGTGCCCGCAGATCCACTGGGGACGGACTTGATACGAAGTAGTGGAAAGCAGAGATGAGGAACACGGTGTGTTTGTGCTGTCAGTGGTTCAGGAAAGTTATTTTGGGCAAATCTGTGAAACCGTATTTCCCTTAAAACATGAGGAAAACACATTTGGAGATGAAACTTGATAGCTGTCGAGTTTTGATTTTTAATCATGGGGATACTCCGAATGTTTGAAGAATGTTAATGATCATATAATAACATGACTGCCAGCCTTAACGAGGAGGGCCATTATGGTCATATCAGTAGGTGTGCTGCAATATGATACTCTGTTGTTCTTGTAGGAGACCCCCAACTTCCTCCCCATCCTCTCTAGGGACGTCAAAGGTCAGGGTCAGCTGCAACATGGGGAAAAATAATGTTCAGTTTATGTATCCTAATTATATACAATAGCTGCCAGTGACATATGAACGTATAAGAAAACTAACAATAAGGCTTGAAATAATATAAATAAGAAAAATTTAAAATAAATAAGAAACAATATTTAACACAAAAGTTTCATTCATAAAATTCAGTGTCAGCATTAAAGCCATTATAGAGAAGTGAAACATCTAATATTCCATCATCTGAGAGTTTGGAATGAGGAAGAGGTTTGGTCGACTACATGGACCTTGCTTATATTTTCAATACATAAAATGATTTTACAGGTTCAGAACGAATCTACTAATAAAGAAAGTGGCAATTATTTGAATTAACTCAAGATTGAAATACACATATATATTAAAAAAATAATAGTTCAATTGATTGACCATAGTGCCAGTTTGCATCTCTTCTATAAAAGACTGAATTTTAGCACCAGGTGTTATGGACAGTTTTAGTGGCAGTATAGTTTTTATAATGGATTTATGGCACTCCATGGCTGATAAATATAATAATAAATATGATGATAAATGACAATAATAAAACACGTGACTAGAAATAAAGTTTGGGATAGGGTCTCTCTTTGTGTGTGTGTGTGTGTGTGTGTGTGTGAGAGAGAGAGAGAGAGAGAGAGAGACGGACACACACACGCGCGCGCACACGCACGCACACACACACACCTCCATCCATGGGATCCCAGGGTGGAAGACATCATCAGGCGGTGCAGGAGGTTGCAGGAGCCGGTCGCGTCATCCCTCGGATGGGCGGCGCACCGACTGGAGGACGGAGGGTGTTTTCCAGCTTTAAAAGCACCGGAGCCGGCCCCTCTGACAAACCGCGCTGCGTCATCGACCCGGGGAGACTCTTGAAAGCCTCCGCCGGGCTGCACACACACACACACGCTCGGCTCCGCCACAGCAGCCTTACCTGCGCCGCTCTCCGCGTCCGGCACCTCCAGGTCCCCCCCCTCCCTCCCTCACTCACTCAGTCAGTCAGTCCGGGCGGCTCGGTGCGCTCCGGCTCCAAGTTGGACTCTCGCTTGAACTTTCCTCGCGTGATGGTGTGTGAAGTCTAGCAGGATCATCACAGCCGCCGCTCGCAGTGTGACAGGAGGAGAGAGAGAGAGAGAGAGAGAGAGAGAGAGAGAGAGAGAGTCGCTTGTTGAATGCAGGATACCTTCAAATCCAAGTTGAGCTTTGGAGCCGCAGCCTCTGTGGAGCGAGGACCGTACTGTGTCAGCTCCCTCAGCGCCGAGATGAAGTCTGCAGAAGAAGGTAAGACACTGCTCCAAGCCTCGCTCCGTGTGTTGACTCCAGGTGCAACCTACTGTAAAGAGTAGCTCAAGCACTTTGTAAGCTGATATTACTGAGAGAATAAAAGAGCTGCCAGTGTTAGTGAGAAGTGTGAAAGTGAGTAAATAAGAATAAATAAATAAATATAAAAATGCACCTGCAGATATTTTGGCACAAACGTCAACACCTGATGGTTTTAGATCTTTATTTAGTCTGTTTAATAAATTAATACTAGTTTTCACAAAGTATTCATTTGGAGAAAATCTTCTAAATTCTCCTCTGGTGAGATTTTTTTTTTTTTTTTTTTTTAAACGTCACCAAATAAATACCAGACTGATCCTTTTGCTTGATCCCTGCTCTCTGGTCATGAGGATCAAATTAGCACTCACTCCAGTTTACTGAATGGCACCGTTTACATCCACAGCATTAGGTGTCTCCAGCTGTCTCTGCAGGTGCTTCTCCTCACCGGCACAGAACGCCGCTGTCACCTGCGCCGCTTTTGGCTCAGGTCAAATCCAAGTACTTTTTTTTTGTAATATTAAAAAAGCAAAGTGCCCGGGGGGGTCAGAGGTCAGGGGTCAGCTGTAGCAACATGAGGGTCTGCCTGTGATTCTGTGGCTTGTTTGGACACACTTCAGCCTGGAGGAGGATTTAGCCTGGGTTTGCCTTTCAGAGGGAAGTCTTGTTGTTGAAGTCTTTTTTTTTTTGGAAGCTCTTTGATTCCGCAGTTATGGTAGCAGAATTTGATTTGGTCCATCAGAAGCCACTGATGGTCTGTCTCTGTTGATTCACAGAGTCTTCCACTGCTGATGTCACTGGCTTTTTGTGGATTTTGGGAATTTCATTTTGTCTTTGAGGTTTGAGACGGACGGGTGCGGGCTGTGTTATTATTCATTTCAGTCCCTCAGTCCTAGGCCATATAATTGGTAACAGACGTGTCTCTGTGTGTGTGTGTGTGTGTGTGTGTGTGTGTGTGTGTGAGAGAGAGAGAGAGAGAGAGAGAGAGAGAGAGAGAGCGAGCTGTGATGTGTGTGTTCAGGGATGCCGAGTAGCTTGCTTACTAAGGAGACATGCTTAACCACACACAGCTTTAGCCGTATGCCCAGGCTGCTTTATCATCACACATATACATAGACTGAGACACACACACACACACGCCACTGGTGTTTTGCCATAGCCCATAGTCAGCCATGTGCGATAAGTGGCCCCAGGGTTCTTAGTTCCAGAGGCTGCAGATGACTCCTGTGGGCGACCACCTATCTCTCCCTGAGGTCCTGTCAGTCTGAACTCAGCCTGAACCACAATCCCCATGGATAAACCCATCCATTCTTTAGTCACGCTGGTTTGCTGGTGGGTGAGAGAGTGTTTTGATCGGAATAGCATGATTGAGAGAAATTGTGGAGAACAGAAAGAGCACGCTATAATCTGTGTGATATTGTTTTCCAATCAAGTGTGCTCGCACCCCAGTTTGACTGCAAACAAGTGCAGGAGCTTTGAGTGGAAGAGTGAGTCATTTTATCTTTCTTTGATTTGTTTCACCCCACAAATCATCATCTGGTATAATTGTGTTAGTTCAGCAGATGTGACGCGTGTGGCCCGGAACAGGCGACTTTCAAGATCAAGGTGTGTGTGTGTGTGTGTGTGTGTGTGTGGGTGGGTGGCAGAAGAAGTTGCACTGATCACGCACACGTTCAAAAGGAAAAAAAAAATATATATGTATATATATATATATATGTATATATATATATATATATATAACAGCTGCAACCTCAAGCAAAGGCAGTCAGGCCTGAAGTCAGGAGGTGTGTCCCCCCGGGTGGAGTGGGCAGGAGATTACTATCTGTTCAGCACTAGTAAAGGGTAAACCAGAGGAAAGCATCAGAAGAGACTGAGCTGGAGCTGATACTACTCTCTATGTTCAAGCTCAGTGTTTAATCAGTGGAGTGGAGATGAGTTCCCAGCATGCAGAGCAAGAGTTTGATTTCAGCTGTGTGTTTGAGTACAGCCAGGACGCCCAGAGTGAAGCTGAGACAGGTGGGTACTCCAGGGCACTGGGGGGGTTTCTTTGTGCTGGGGTCAACAGGGTGAGGACCTCAGGTGTCAGCTTGTTTATGTGTTAAAAGAGTCTGACATGTTTTATATTTTTTATATAAAGAAAGTAAACACTTTTTCAGATATAGTTTCCTCTAACATGCTCGGATATTATGTGAAATGTGCTGGCCACCTATGAAAGGTGTCACTTCACGGAGCTTGTGGTGAATCGAACTTGTCTGATTCATATCACATAATCACGTCTGAAAATAGACTCCCATAAACTAAATTTAGACTGCCCGCCCACACATTCTGCGGCGTGTGAGAGATTCATCATTTCATGTGATCTGCAGCATTGTGGTTAACAAATATAGCACATTGCATGGAGGGGAATGCCCTTCACCGGCTTTCACACTGAATGGCACTCATTCTTTGACCACTTTTACCCTCATTGACATTATCAATAAAAGGCAGACGTGAGGTTTACAACTGTTGACACAACAGTCGGCTGCTGCTCGGCTAACAGCAGAGGCATGTCTGCCAGGCTGCATGAGCCTCCACTCACTCACTCTGTATGTCACTGCACTTGTCTGCTTGTTATTTCCTTGTGTGCTTGCCTGTGCGTGCCCTTTGCTCGTGTGTGTGTGTGTGTGTGTGTGTGTGTGTGTGTGTGTGTGTGTGTGTGTACCGCGGTGCATCTGTGTGTAACGCTGCAGCAAACTCTCTTTGACTTAATCACAAGCTCGGAGCGATGCGAGAGTGCTGTCAGTTTTCCACAGGGGAAGGTCTAATTCACTCAGCGAGTGATGCAATCAATCAAATAAAGCATCCATCAGCGCTGCTGGAGGAATTCCTGTAGAGTACATATGACAGCAGGGAGTGCCAAATAGAGCGTTAGATGAACTGATCAAACAAACAGAGTGGCTGTGCAAGTCGCGACTATACAGCAGCCACATACAGGAAGTGTAAGCTTCTCCAGATGTTTATATGAAAGGGAGGCTTGTGTCAGTGTATTGTTCTAAAATGTTATCTGTTAATTATGGCTTTAAACTAATGGCTCTGAGCAGTTGCATATTGTCATATACAATGCTACCATTTACTCAAAATATGCCATTTTGTTTTTTCCAGATGCGTACAGCTACACACCCAACGTCAGCTTGTCCCTCCCCCTGGGCATGGGCAGCCCCTGTCTGGCCACCCAGTACCACACCCTGCAGTCCAGCCCGGTCATCTCCGTGTCCTCCTGCCACCAGACAGGCTACAGCCTCCAGAACGATAACCACGCAGCATCAGGCTACTACCTGCCCCACGGCCTCAGACCCAACGGGGCCCCGGCCCTGGAGAGCCCCCGCATCGAAATCACCGCCTACAGCCAGTATCCCGAGGACGAGGTGGAGGAGAGCAGCAGCGAGGACCACATCATCAAACGAGGCGTCAACTCCATCGTGACGCTGACGCTGCCCAGTGCCGACGGCTACCGTGACCCCAGCTGCCTCAGCCCCGCCAGCAGCATTTCCTCACGCAGCTGCAACTCCGAGGCGTCCTCCTACGAGTCCAGCTTCTACAACTATGACAACTCCCCGCAGAACTCGCCCTGGCAGTCTCCCTGCGTGTCTCCCAAAGGCTCCTCCTCGCTCCTGTCCTGCCCACATGCCAGCGGCCCTGCGGCGTCCCCCCACCATTCACCCTCCACCTCCCCTCAGATCGGAGCTGTGGCGGAGGAAGGCTGGCCGGCGCAGCCTCGCGGCTCCCGGCCCAACTCCCCCTCCTGCAGCGGAGGCAACGGCGCCGCCATGGGGAAGAGAAAGTACAGCTTCAACGGCACCACCTACCGTCAGACGTCCTGCTCACCCATCCAGTCGCCCACCCCGTCCCCGCATGGCTCCCCCAGGGTCAGCATCACAGATGAGAACTGGCTCGCCAACACCAACCAGTACACCAACTCCGCCATCGTGGCCGCCATCAACGCCCTGACCACTGATGGGGTGGTCGACATGGGGGAGGGAATCCCAATCAAGACGAGGAAGACCATGCTGGACCACCCACCCTCCATGAGCCTGAAGGTGGAGCCCGGCGGCGAGGTGCTGGGGCCCGATGGGGAGCTCTGCCATGAGGACTACCCCTCCCGCCTGGCCCTCAAGAAGGAGAGCTACTGTGGAGGCTTCCTGGATGTGCCCCAGCATCCATACTCCTGGTCCAAACCCAAGCCTTATCTCAGGTGGGTGGAGCTGCTCCGGCAGCTCAGTAGCACTGTGAAAGCAAACAAGTGAAACAGTGGTGGCTTCAAAGACGATTCAACCAGTCAATGTAAAACTTGCCCAGAAGTCTTTTCACTTCCAGAAGACAATGAAGCACACATGTCTTTACTTATTTAGACAGATTTATGCTTTCTAACATTACTTGTTTAGATGATCAGACAGCACAAAGGACAAACAGCTTTTCCAATAATGCCATTATTCTACACTGTTTTTCCTCATTCAGTGCTGTTTATCTATCACAAGGACAGTTGTTTCAGTGTTTAATCTCCTGAGGCCTTATCAAACGGCAGATATCCAAATGTCTGCACATCCAGAAGAGTTCTCTTTGAAGATCAGAACTATTTCTTAAATCATATTTCACAGGGAGGAGTTGCTCAGCATGTGTGTGCCGCTGCTTCTATAGCAACCCACACACACAAACATAGAACCCATATATAGCCACAATGACACGCACACACACACACTCACACACATTTACACATGCACTCAACTATATAATTGATTTTGGACTTTTGAGCAAGGTAAGCTTTTTCAATTTCAGTTGTGTGCCTCGTGGCATTTCTTCCAAGCCAATAACACACTTTCCTGTCGGAAATCAAGTGTTTGATTTAGATAGCGAGCGGCAGGAAATAATGGTGACAGGCCCGGCTGAAGGGGAAGCAGTCTGTGGGTTAATCAGCCGGCTCGCTGCTCTGCTCTGTCGCGCCATCAGAACATCTCTTTCTGTGTAGCCAGTCTGATGTCATGCACTGACTGGGCAGATAAAGCCCTATGGGGGGAAATCAGTTCATTCTGGGTCAACAAACAGCCCACAAGTTCCACAAAGATGCCAGAGATTGGTTTCAGTTGAGTCACCCTTCAGGTCAGGGCTTTGCCTTTACCAGGCATCCGGCAGAGAGAAATATTGTCTTGCACATGTTTGTTTTGGTTTAGATATGTGCACAGTGTTCACATGGGAAGCTCTGACTCTCCATCTCGAGAACAATGATGTTAGGGGAGGCCAGCTGTAGCTCCGAGGAACAGATGTCACGCTCCAAGGCGGGGTGTGTTTCTCACCTTATTCCACTGTTCAACCCCATTGTCTTTAATACTCATGTAGGTTGCTCTGCTTTAGACTGTCAGAGTTGTAGTATCGTATCAAACTGGAATGGATAATAATCGTATCAAAGGACAGGATAATTTCCAGATTTGTTTTCGTGCCCTAGAAATATCTGTCCTCCCTCCCTCACTGTCTGTTTCCACCTGTCACACTTTAATACAAAACACACCGCTCTCTAACCAGGGCACATTCGCCTCTCATTTATTTTCCATTCAAATGGTCACTGGTTATTACCCAGGACCAAGAAATACACCAACGGACGTCAACGAATGACTTCAATTGATTAGATTATAGACCATGATGAAATGGAGAAGGATCCAGTTGGATAACACTGAAGTGTCCTGATTTGGGGCTAATTTAAAGCAAGTTTAGAACTTTTTGATTCTGATGTCCTTCCTTGGCAGTGATGTAGCCGTGGAAAAAAAAAAATGCAACCATCGCCTTCCAGCTTCTGCAAATCAAATGAGACTGCAGTTTTAAGAATGGAATAAAAAAAAAAAAAAAACGATGATTTTCCATGTTTTTTTTTTAAATCCAGGAAACCTGTGTGTGTATATATGAAAAACAGCACTTCCTTTTTTCAGGAAAGAATAAAGGTTAGTTTGCTCTTCTTGCATTTAATTAGATTAGCTTAGCTTAGCCTCCGTATGACCACAGTGTATAGGTCCATACTGTAGCTATGAAAGAGAGGACATAATAGTGCAACTGAGTGTTATGTTGTAACAATCAGCCATAGAGGAAAAAGCAGAAGGATTTTGTGAGATTTTACACTGAAAATGTGTCTTGTTGCTGCAGCCCATCTCTGCCAGCTCTGGACTGGCAGCTTCCATCCTGCTCCGGCCCGTACAACCTGCAGATCGAGGTGCAGCCAAAGTCCCACCACAGGGCCCACTACGAGACGGAGGGCAGCCGGGGGGCGGTGAAGGCGCTGTCTGGAGGCCACCCTGTGGTGCAGGTACGTCACCAACACTTCCACAGACAACGTTAGCTTTGTGTGTTTAAACAGTGTAATAATTTGCTGTCATTACTGCTGAGTAATGGCACTTTTTTTCTGTCCAACAACAAGCTCGTGACAGGGACGTTTGGCTGCTGCTGAGTTTCTGACAGCATGCAGTCACAGAGCAGAGCTATGACATTTCTTTCATTAGTCTAGATTCTGAATTTTTTTTTTCTTTTTTTTTTCCAAGCTTCAAGCTCAGTTTAACTCTTAAGTATGTGATCTGCAAAAATCCAAATAACATATGACTTATATCACACATGCCTAAAAAATTGGAAACTATTGCAACAAGAAATTACAAGTCAGTTATTTTAAACTTTAAATTATTCAGTGTTTCATGACATTATCTTTGCCAACCTGTCGAGCCACTCAGGCCTCTTCTGTGACCTTTGACGGCAGCGGTGCAGCGTACGCACAACACACTCTTTACATTTGTGTGCATGGCCTCGTATGCTGTGTTATTAATGTGCCCTGAAGCCGTGAGTCAATACTCTGCTGCAAAAGTTCGCCCTGACGAGCAGCAGTGCATGCTGACTCAATTAGTATAGAGCAGAGCCATCGCCTCTCAGTATTGTACTTGGCCCAGGCTTAAAAGGCACACGTCAGTCTCAGCAGCAGCACAGCACAGAGCTCCTTTCTCCGCTCCACTGTCATCACACTGCGCTGACATCTTGGTTTACTCAAGGTGGGGGTCCGGCAGCGTGGGCCTTTTCCTCAGGGCTGAGGCTCAATTTGCCTTTAATGTCGTCAATTTCAAATGAAACTGCGTTTAACCTAATAATTACAAGGGCATTCATTCGCCATAGTTTGGTTACAGGCTGAATTCAGGGATTTCAGGTAGCAGATGTTCTATTTATCATGTGGCCAAAACAAACACTGCACTCAGAGAAAGCGCTTTTTGGGCCAGTGCAGCTTCGAGTCGGCGGTCCGTCCGTGTCGCACACGTAGCACCAGACAGCTGTTTTGTAAATAGATGTTGTCAGCACATCCTGGTCTGCACACTGTCAAAGCCACTTGACAGCTGTTGGCCAACGTGCTGTTATAAACAGGCTTGTCAACCTTTGGGTTTTCTCTGTAAATACAGGTAATTATTCCCCTTCATTACAAACCTTTGTATATCAACATGCGGGTGAATCAACATTTCACCCTGTGGCCCCCCCGTGAGGCCGGACCCAGCTTGCCATGCAGCGCCTGTGGCTGCCAGGTGAGACTGCTTTTTATATAGTTTACACCACCTTCTGACTCACTCGAGGGGCCGGGGTAAGAAGTCATGAGTAAGCATCCTGTGCGTCTCTGCGTGCACCGTGTTGTCCAGATTCAGATGAGCTCACGTGTTTACTTCACACTACACAGGCACCGCTTTATTGCCAACTTATTGCGAGGATGTCTTCGAGTCTTACCCTGTATGTCGGGCAATTATTACTAAGAAGTAGTCATGGAGAAAATATGATGACAGCTGCTTTACTGTCACCCCCCCACCCCCCACCTCCCCACTCGCACAGCTCACACTTTACTCTTACTTTTTGGCGAGGAGTGATTTATGCCTCTGATATTGCATGTGCAGTCAATTGGGATATCTTGAGGGTTTCATAACAGTGGAAACCACTGGAAGCATGGCAGCTGGCAGAAAGATAAATCTATGAGGATTACGCAATCATGTGTACATGCTAGAGGGTGAAATACAGAAGAAGAGCATGTGCTGTGTCTTGGGGCAGTTTTCGTAGAGTTTGGAGTGAAAAATCTCTCATAACTCAGACTGTCTCACCCTCTCTTAGTCTCTACTCTTAGTGTCTTACTTAGTTGTGTGAAATTGTATTGTTGTAGTGGTGGAGCACAGGGAATGATTGAGTCCCCAGGGCCTCATGGTAATGAGTGGCAGGCGTTGGATGGGTGAGGTGCAATCAAGGAGAGTGAGTCAATAATGACACAGGGACACGGGTGTAGGAAGCTGCTCAGGAAGCGTGTGTGTGTGTGTGTGTGTGTGTGTGTGTGTGTGTGTGTGTGTGTGTGTGTGTGTGTGTGCTCAGGACTGGTGTGAGCAGAGAGAGAAAGAGAGGGGGCAGAGGGAGTCAGCAGGCAGCTGGGGCCTGGCTGCCCCTGGAGATGCTCTGTATCCTGCTGATTAGGGCATGGGTGGCCCTGAGCTTGGCTGAGCATGGCACTGCTGGGGGTGTTGTGGTGGTGGGGGTGTTGTGGTGGTGGGGGTGAAGAATCCGAGCACCCATCAGACGCCACCTCCCCTTTCCATGGGCCGGTGCTTCCCTCCCTCCCTCGGGGGCCCGGGGATGTCACTCCTCGTGAGTCATCCATCCTTCAGCCCCCTCCCTAACCCTCCCCAGCAGGCCTCCCCCGGTTACAGCCCAGTCATCCCCGCCTATATTGTTGTGTTAGCTCACGGATGATCAGACACACGCGCTGTGAGCGATGCTGACATGTGTGTTGGAAAGCAACCCGGGATGAAAAAAGAGCAAGGTGATAAACATGAAGGGAAATATACTGTTTCTACAGCTTCCATCCTCTGGAGAGACGGCACCTGACAGGTCGTCACACCGAGACGCTCAGCTGCTCATTTACTGTCGTCCTCTTGTTGTTCAATAACAAGCAGAGGTGTTTTCCTGTCTAACACACAGGAAGGTTTAGCATGTGAAGGGTTTGACGTCATGCTAAGCTGCAGCAGATCAGCCACACCACTCAGGATGGAGAGACTGTGGAGTGGGTGGGTGGAGGGATGGAAACCTCTAGATTATGGGGTACCTCGACTCGTTGCCCCCCTGGTGTTTGCACCGGCTCTGTGGGGTTCCAGATCTCACTCATTTATTCTGGACTCCGACTCCGTCTTTCCCTCACGTCCTCCTCATCCGCACTCTTTTAACCTCCTCCCTCCTGATTGGTCCACGTTGTGACCCCCGTGACTGCTTTTCCACTTTATTTACTGCAGCAGACCACAACGCCATTAAGGGGATCTGGGCTGCTCTATGGGCTCCTCTCACACTGCTCCAGACGCTCCCCTCTCTCACCACAGCTATGCCAAACGTCTACAGGATGATGATGAGCCGTGCTCAGAAAAAAGACAAAAAAACAACCTGGTCTACCCTCACTCTGAACACTTGATTGATGGGTTTTCCAGAGGAGAACAGTGGGGAAAAACGTGGAATTGTGCCAAGTGATTTTCATTGACAAACCAGTGGCCGAGGATGTGACCTGGTTGTGATCTGAAATGTGGGTTGAAGATGTTGCAAAGAAGCTCATGGTCAGACAGGAAGCACGCAGACAGACATCCGGCAGGCCCTCAGCAGCAGCACACGGCAACACCTGTGGAGTATTAAAGCTATGGCGCAGCGTGCACCGCAGTCCTGCATATGGCTAGTTCATATGGGATAATGACTGGCCTATAGGGCTTTCCCCCCCGCACACATACACACACTCTCTCACTCAGCCTCTCATTAAGTCTAAAGCGGGACCAGACATGGTGTAATTTCAGCAGGATGTGGCCCTCATCCCTATTAACATGTGCGTGACTTAATACCCATCTCCCTTCCTCTGCAACTGTATATAATGCGCATCAAATCTGCAGTATGTTTCCGCCACGACGACATGAAAGACCTTGGCGATGGCGCGCTCGATTTTTTCGCATGTGCGTTTTCACCTCGGGATCCGGTCGGCGCTCGCCGGCTGCGTAATGTCTCCAAAGGAAAATCCTGATCTACAGCGCCCTGTACTGTAGCTGCTAATTGCTCATTAAATCTACTGCCGCCTCTTGTTTGATTTTCAAAAGGCTGGCTGTACCCCGTAGTGCTGTTAGGGCTTAGTCAGGGCTGTTACTCGTTGCCCAAAGGGGTATTTATGCCACACTTAAATTGTGGTTCTCCATCTGCGGGGCTTCCCTTGCGCTGGTATTGGGCTACCACTAATTACCAGTTAATAGCAAGTGGAAAAAATGGAGTGAAATTTGCATCGTTTTCACTGGTTTGAGGTGATAACCAGAAAGCCCACAGATTTATGAGCTAAGACACTGGTGGGCAGTTGTGCTATTGAGGGGGGGGGGGCGCAGCAGTTCTCCGTACATCATCGCACTCCAATTCTCTGCAGGTCTCCATGATATTTCTTATGGCAGGCTGCGCTGCTAACAAAGTCTTTCTTTTTCATGTGGAATTTGGACCCTCTCTGGTCTAGACATGGGCTAGAACTTGAAACTATGCCCTCAATGACATAACACTGAAGTCCTCCGTTCAACAGAAACTTATAGGGATATAGCTGTTTGGTTGCTTATAAAAGCAGCAGCTTGTGGAGGTATGGGAGCGCAGCACATTAAAGGACTGCATATGCTGCCTTATGCATTCAATATGAGGCGCTGGAGACGTTTGCAGGGCAGGAGGGCGATGGAGCCGAGTCTGGAAGGAGAGACAACTTGGACGAGTGTACATTTAATTGGGTACAGCAGAGGCTGGCTGTGTGACTGTCAGCACTTGACAGAGAGAGAGGAGCGTGATAATGGGAAAAAGCCTGAATGTGCTGTTGTATTTCTCCTCCCACCCCCCCTCCTCTGCTGCTTCCAGTCGTCTTCTCCCTCTCCTCTCTGCGCCACGTGGACCTCTACGAGTCATGACATTTCTCCAGGCGGTGATGAAATCAGTGTGAAGGAATAGCAGGCAGCCCGCTGCAGGCCTGCAGAGTGTATTCACACTCCGCTCCTCGCCAGGCCAGACACATCTAATTTACCAGCAAGTCATTATTAAACATTACATGCTCAAATCCCTCTTTGAACAGTTGAGGCCAGATGCAGGCACTGAGAGTGTCACTGTTAGTAAAAAACTGGGGGATAAACTGTGCTCTGAAAATACATACGTATAGATTAATCAGCTGAGAAAACAAGGCCGATCATTATTTTATCACAACTGTTTTTCATTGAGTGACGCAAAGAAGAAAAAAAAGAACTTTTCAGGTCATATCCCAAGGATTGAAACTTTTTACCGATGATGGATCTGTAATGGTCCGAAGGGAGTGGGGGATGAATGGTGGAAAGTGGGGGGGATGCTCGACACCCCTCCACATCATCACAACTGACCCAGACAAAACAGCTGCACACAATTACACAATTAATGCATCAGCTGCCATATCCACAGTGTTTTACTTGAGCCTCAGCTATCAAAGATGGCTCGTGCAGCAGTGGCTTGTGGTGGGAGGTGTAAATGGATCTAGCTGACACAGTGGCAGAAGTTGGCACCATGAAACAGCTGCAAATCAAGCCTGCGCTCGAACTGGGTTTAGATTATCTCAGGATAAATACACAGAGCGTGAGCCAGGTCGGCTGCAGCCACAGCGAGAGAAGCTCATCTGGTCAAAATTAGCTGCTCTCTGCTCCAACCTCACAGGCTGCGTTAGACACAAATACAAAGCCGAGGTCACAGGTGTGTGTGTGTGTGTGTGTGTGTGTGTGTCGTCAGACCACGCTTAAAGTTTACGACGCTACCTCGACTTCTCACTCCCGTCCCTGGTCGTCCTTTGAGACTAAAATGAAGAAGTAAGTTTTGCTCGTGGCTGCGTTCGAGCGGGCGTCACCATCAGAAGCTCAGGGAGAGGGTCAGGGAGCACATATGGTAAAGGGATCGGGGGAGGTCGCCCGGGGGGGAATAGACCGCCTTCCTTTGCTGCTGGGAAGAGCAGCGTCACAGAGAGGACCACCTGACCTCATTAATCACTTCCTCTCCTCCGTGAGGTCACTACGGCTCTGAGCGTGGACGCCACCGTCACTGTGCTCTGCCGCAAGACGAGTGAAGGGATAAAGACCCCCCCCCTCCTCCTGCCTCTCTTACGGGCCTCCCTATGGCCACGTGGCGGCTGAGGTAATGGTTGGAGGTCACCGAGAAACCCAAAGGCAGAAGTGACAGACGACGCGGCTTTGTAGTGCGGCTGCCTGCGTTTTATTAAATCATAAGGGGACGTCATGCAATTTAACGCTCCGGTGTTGCAGATTTGTACCTCATGCTCCACCGTAGTGCTCTCACGAGTCAATACACAAGTAACTGGTAGCATGTGTGGCTATGGGTAATTACCTCTGGTGACACCATAAGTAAAATATAACAAGCAGAGCGGGGTCTGCTGGTGAGATCACCGCAGAGATGAAGTGGTCCCTCGGGATGGCACAACTTCAAGAAGCTCCTGACCTCGGCTTACCTCGCTGATGACTAGCATGTGTGGCTAGCTCACAGGTCAAGACAGCTGCTGGAGACACTATGTGGAGCCGGAGAGAGAAATAGGATGGTTGGAGTTGGAGATGAATGGCAGCCTGGGCTTCACCACTCCCTCCATATCTGAATCAAAGATGACCACTGAGACATATGGATGTCCGCTCCACTCCAGTGACGAGTCAGATTCTATTTTTATTCATCGTAATTAATTCTTCAGCCTGGAAGAAAAAGAACACAACCCCCTGACCTTGTCCCAAATCCAGCAAATCTGTCATCAAGTCCAGACAAAAGGCATTTCATCTTCAGCTTCATTATCAGGCCAGACAACTTTGAATACAGTATCCAGATAGATTTGTTCTCGAATCAAAGACGTTAGGTGTCCCTGACACCGCAGCCTCATTTCCACAGACTTCTGATGACGTAGCTCCCCAGTCCTCCACCAGCCTGCCTCTTCCTCACACCCCCGTCTCCATCTCACAAAGGTCATTATAAAGCCATTTATTAGATTATGTCATCGGTAACATGTGGTCTGCATTTGGTCACATGACTCAGTCGGTTGGATAAACAACAGGGGTCTTCTGTTCCATCTGACGGTACCACTGTTTTCATGGAGCTTCGAGGAAATTGGTCTGAAGCGATGCGCTGCTGTGCGCCGGAGTAATTGATCAATTAGTGGGACTTTACAGATGGCTGTGGCTCGGTGAGAGCCGGGCCGGAGTAAGTGAATCCTCACAGTAACTGTCGCATGTGGTCAAGCAGCCACCTGATCCAAGAAGGTCCACTCCATGAAAAGTTAGTGCTCTCAGTTTTCTCTTGGTGGATTGGATCTGGGATCTTCATGGAGCAGGATGGATTTTAAATTGGAGAGATTTCCAAGTCCACACCAGCGTCCGCCCCTGCGACCGTACTGTATGACCACTTTGCCCTGCGAAGGGAAAGCACAGCCTGGGAGGTCTGCAGCCTAAGACCCGCCTCCACCAGAAATCCACATTCGGTTGGCAAATTTTTCTGGTCAGAAATCACTCACAAAGTATCAGCTGTCCCTCACCACACTTTAGAATTAGCAGCCCTGTCTGTGTGTGCATACGTCCTGAGCCACTACACACTTGGTGAAGCCATCAGAGAATGTTACTTTAGACTCTGTCAGAAAATGATCCAGGGAGGCTGAATGTAAATTGGCAGCAGCCGTTTATATTTGAAGTGTCGTTGACCCCAAAGTCAACAGCACTTTTCAAACTATGCATGGCTGTGGAGTTTTTCCTGCTCTTTTTTAAAAGATTTGATCTTTTTATTACTGGAGCAGTAGCAGCTAATGGAGGTCTTCTAGAGGAAGTGGTAGTTGTTTGAAGTGGTGCTTCTGATACAGGAGTCTCTTTCATCACAGTGGGACACAGTCTCTGAGCTTTAATGGAAATCATAATGCATGTTCATAACTGCCCAAAGGCAAGGAGGCTGGATCGCAGTCTGCATGCCAAACTCCATGGAGTTTTTTTTTTTTTTTGTCGTTATTTAGGAGTGAAGTTTGCTGAATTTACTGCAGCTATAGATGTTTTTTTTGCACTCTAAATGTTGATTGTTGCCATAGAAAGAGAAAAAGCAGAATTGGGACACTTCTAAATTATTGAATGAAAGTGCATGCATTTACATTAATGTTTTTAAAGGATGGTTTTTCAATGCCAAAATTTCATCCCATACATGCAACTCATATTTATACAGGGAAATTGATATTAGCCAAATCACCAGTTTCATAATCTTTGAGCATCACATCTTGAACCAGACCTGAGATGGATGCCCTGATTTTTTTATTTCGCCTCTGCACAGGTCACTTTCCACCGAGTCACCGTCGACTGCTTGCCTCTCTGTAGGCGCTGTTTTAATAGCAGTGGTGAGATTTTAATGAACAGTGAAGTGATGGGAAGCCAGTGGCTCCATCAGCCCCTGTGTCTCCATACCCAGGAGACCCCTTCCCCAGACGCACATCAGAAACATCAAAAACTTTTTTTTTCACCCCACCCTAAAGGAATGTAGAAGTAGCTGAAAAAAGACCAGTGAGAGAGGGTCTCCAACCCAACCAAAAAACAAACAAAGAAAGGGGCCTTGTTTCCGCAGCCCCTCCACCAGTCAGAGCTATCATTAAAGCCCCCGTTAACTATCAGTGGCCGATGTGCATTTAATCTCTATTTCCTAAATGAGGGGCTGCCTGAGATGAGGGTCTTAAAAGCTGATGTTGCCTCTCACCTGGGTCTCTTTGTTCTCCCGCCAGCTTTATGGCTACATGGAGAGCGAGCCGCTCACCCTGCAGCTGTTCATAGGGACCGCAGACGACCGCCTCCTGCGACCACATGCCTTCTACCAGGTCCACCGCATCACCGGCAAGACCGTCTCCACCGCCAGCCACGAAGTCATGCAATCCAACACCAAAATCCTGGAGATCCCTCTGCTGCCTGAAAACAACATGAGGGCCATGTGAGTGCTCTCTGACCTTCATGAGTCACCTATCCGTCTTTCTCTTTCCACGTTTTTCCCCTTCCTTTAAAAAACACACACACACACACACACACACACACTCTCTCAGCACCTTCCTCTTTGCTGTAGCTCTACAAACAGAATGCCTGATGATAGGCGATGTACAGCGCACACTTCTAAATAGGCCTTCAAATCTGAGATCTGTGCGTTCACCCCGAGAGATGCATGATTTCTGAGGAAGTGAAATAAGTACTGAGTGTCGACACACGGGGTTCATGGCTGACTTCATTCTGACCAATGTGAGCAGGGGCTGCTGAGTCTCATGGTAGAAAAATCCAACCAGGAGCCTTTGTGGAAGTCACTATTTTTTTCTTTTGCACAAATGATATCTTAAAAAGTTACAGCCAGACTCGAGCCATGAAATGCTCCACCAGAATAATATGGTTCCATTACATTAGGCTTGGCCACTATTTGGCAGCGAGTCGAATGTATTAGAAGAGAACTAACAGGTGTGCTGAGAGGAATAAGTCAGGATCACAATGTGCAGTGAAAAATGTTGCAAAAAACGGTATAATTTAAGAATTATTTCGTAAAATCTAAATGAGAATAGACATTTGTTTCGTGAGATGAGCTTTGACTTTTTCTGGTGGCGTGTGAGCTCGATCAGACGTAGACATGAGAAAGAAGTCACATGAAGCACCCTCCTAAATGTAATCTCAGTTCATCTTTACAAACATTAGCATCCATTTGCTAGGCCGAGGTAAATCGGCCTCGGTCTCTTTCATCCGCCCTCCAGACTGGCAGTAATCCGGGGGGCTGTGCTCTGCAGTGTGTTCAGGCAGCAGCCCCCGTCCTGGGGCTCCGTTCAGACTAGGCAGCACAGAGGTTTTTGGACTGGCTCCCAGAACTCTGTGTTATGGATAAAGCCACTGTATCAGAACATAGGTTACATAAGGCCGTTACCTCACGCTGCACCTCCACTTTATTCTTCACTGTTTAAAATATTAAGATACTCACATTATTTGCGTCTGTAATGATTTAATGCACGTCTGCTTTGTTAGGACTCGTGTATTTCCAGGTCGGTTTAAATGCAGGAGATGAGGATATTTATAGGATATAAGAGTTTCCTGACTGGACAGTGGCCTTCTTTGGTGGGATGATTTTAACATTCGCGCTGCCTTTCAATATCATTTCCAACAATACCGCAATATCCCTTCTATTGTATCATATTTAGGGGCGCCCCTGAATTAACTTGACTTAATGTGTCCCTTAGGATGAACATGATATTATAGAAAATATTCAAGAGGAAGCTTCTTTTCCCCTTTGTCGTCAGCACACATGCTAAAGGAAGAGGAGTGAAAGTTCCCTCGTTCTCTCGCCGCCTGTCTGAAAGGTCACATGCGGAGAAAAGCCTTTAACTGTCTGTTTCCACTGAACTGTTTAACAGTCGCCTTGATAACGCCGCATCCATCTCTCTGCTCTCGTGCCAGCAATCATTCGCTCGCTGTGTGGGATGCAGACAGTGGAGAGCTGCAGTCTGCACACTTTCAGGCAGTTTCAATCTGTCTTTCCTTCCTATTCTAGGAAAATGTATCTCACCCGCATTGAGTAGTTTAAATTAAAGTAGAACATTCCCCTCTGCAAACTCTGCCTGCTGTATCTCTCTAACTCATCTAGTTTAAACATTTGCCTGCTGAAAGTTTAACTGCTCCACATCTCAGGTTATGCAGACCATGAAAAGTGAGAACAAACTCATCCATGTCCATCATCTCGTGTTTGTTTTAAAACCAAATGCTCGACAGAACATCACGCGAGGCCGATAAGGAGCGAGCAGGCAGCATAATATTTTTTTTATTTTCATTCATTCAAATTGTCCAAACCAAAGTCAAAGGGAGAAATGTCTCGGTATAAAACCTGACATTTACCATGTTCCAGGAACACAGCCCGAAAAGCTACCATGTAAAATAATTGAAATGCCAAACCATATCCCGTTCGCATTCCCTCACTTTTTTACCAGCCATACTAGTTTTATTTAAATTCATGAAAGGTCACGTCTGAGAATGAGCGCCTGTTTTCCACCGAGAAAAGGGAAAGAGAATTGACCCCATTACCTCCCAAATTGTGAAATAAAATCAAGACAGACAGCTCAGTAAAGGCAGTGCTGCTCCACGTGGCAATGATTAACAGAGGTCCAGACTCAGAACGTATGAAGTGTAAGGCTTGAATGGTGTGAAGGCGCTGCAGAGGCCGGAGAGGCTGGAGAGGCTGCAGAGGCTGGAGAGGCAGGAGAGGCCGGCTGCGCTCAGACGGCAGTAAAGAGACTCGGTGTGTCCTGACTGCAGCTGACGGGACCCGGTCTGCTCAGCCCAGAGGATTCGTTCCTGGACCACCGTGACCCTTTCAAACTACGACGTGAAGTCATTAATGTCCAGCTCTGCCTTTGATGACATGCTGGATTAATAATGACACGGTCACGCTCCGGCGACCCTCCAGAGGATGATCTGTAACACCAGCAGGGAGCTCACTGCTGCCCCGTGTCCAACAGCATGAATCTGCTCCCACTCCAGCCTGTGTTCATATGTGTTTGTGTCTGTGAAAAATATTCATCCTGTCTGATTATATGTTGTGTAGAGGAAGCACAGATTGATGCTTGTATTTATTCTGCCTTGCAACCAAAACTTCAGTTTTCTATTATCTTGTTTACATAAAGTCATCTGTGAAAAATGGTGCTAAATTTTGCCCCCCCCCGCCTCTGTCCCAGAATCGACTGTGCAGGGATCCTGAAGCTGCGTAATTCAGACATCGAGCTCCGCAAAGGGGAAACAGACATCGGACGTAAAAACACACGTGTCAGACTGGTGTTTCGAGTTCACATCAACCAGGCCAACGGCAGGACGGTGTCCCTGCAGACGACCTCCAACCCCATCGAATGCTGTGAGTCACACGCCCTCGCCCCAGCTGGCATGGCCTTTTCTCCTGGCTCCCCACTGAAGCAAAAGGTGGCATCTATTGTTGTAATCCAATAAACTGAGCTTCTAGTTTATTACCTGCTGGAGCAGATTCAGTGGCTCTGCACCCAATAAGCTTTATATGATTAAAGCAATTTGCCAAGGCAATAGATGCATTGTACATGATGCCAGACACACGTGTTGTCTATCTCAGTTCCCATTTTATGACTGAATGCACAAGTTATTGTGGTAAGGCTAGCCCATTAGCACAGGTTCCACCAAGGTCATTTGCCAGCCCCCGGTTTTGGCACGGTTGAGCAAGCCCATTGAAAGGAACCTCTGTTTCTTTGTTATTCATTTGTGTATATGGGTGTGATGTTATTTGCACCCGAGGAAGCCAATTAAAGCTCGACGGAGAGACAGAGCTGGCATCGTGGTTTATGGTCCAAAGTGGATGTCAGTCCGAGTTGGTTCATCATTAGAAAAGTTTTTTTTTTTAGGAATTTTTCTTTATCGCTTTAGTTAGCTCCTTTCTAAAATTATGACAAAATGCACAGCTACATCATGATGAATGTATGTGTGTCTGGCTGTGAATCCGGTCACCTAATCCCAGAGGCTAAAGGTGACCAGCTAGCCACATTTATAGAAAGCAAAGACAGGTGGTTGGCTGGAACCTACTTGATGGAAAAATAATGACTAAGAATCTGACCATGAAAATGTTGTTTTGATCAGTCATCCGCCTTCTCAATGTCATTTAAAGAGCAGCTGTTGGCTGAAAACCTCTTAGCTAGGGGTCATGAAATCATCATCATAAAGTTGATAAGCCTGTTTCCCTAACCAACAACTGCTGTTTTACTGGATGTGCTCTGGGCTTGTGGAGTGGATGGAGATCAGGCAGTGAGCTTATATAGACGCACACACTGTAGTGAAATGTGTGTGTGTGTGTGTTTCTCTCCTGCAGCCCAGCGCTCAGCTCAGGAGCTTCCCTTGGTGGAGAAGCAGAGTATGGATAGCTACCCTGCCACTGGAGGCAAGATGATGCTCCTGACCGGCCTCAACTTCCTGCCTGACTCCAAGGTGGTGTTTGTGGAGAAGGCTCAGGGTGAGCTGCTGTCACCACACCATGTTTACTGCCTCTTCATATCTCTCTCTCCCTCTCTGCCTCCGTCGCATTTCCTCAGTCTCTCCTCCCGTCAAAATAGAGGCGGCCTTGCCAGGGAGCCACATGTGGTGTGCATTAAGCCACTATATTTTTAACCAAAGCGTATTTACATTTGCTGAAGTTTCCATTGCCTGTTCACTGGTGCTCGCCACAAGCTGAGGAATGAATCACAAGCAGGGCATGTGCAATGTCTCTTTCTCTCACTCTCCCTCTCTCCCTCCCCGACTCCTTCGCTTCTGACATTTAACCCTCTCGCTCACTTTCACTACTGTAGCCACATGAGTCATGGCTGAGAGGCTACTCCTTTGCTTTTTTTTTTGTCCGGATTTTTCTGCCCTGCGTTTCCTCCCTGTGTGGGAGGGAGCCATGGTAAAAACACCGCTGATCAAGTTTGCAAGTGAACGATCATTTCCTTGATTGTGCACAATGAATCAAAGCGGAGGTCAAGCGCAGTGATACCTATGAGGTCTGATGAAACACAGTGCTGCTGCTGATGAGGATGGTGAGCAACAAGAGAGGGAGGATGAGGGAGGCAGAACAAAGATTTTCTGATCGTATCCAACAATCGATTAGTCCCAGATTTCATAATTCCTGAAGAACCCCCCAGTTACACACCAAGATGATTATGACCTGTTCACAGCATCACCTTTTTCCAACAGGTTTTTAATGAGGGTGGTGAGTAAGACAAAACATAGCCCTAATTGTAGAAGATAACCTTTTAAGATAAGATAAACCTTTATTCGTCCCACAGTGGGGAAATTCACAAATTTCCATCCATCAATGAATGAATGGGGGAAGTTTTTATTATCATGTCACACATATGTCCACCTCTTATAAAAAGACAATCACATTTCAATTATTTACCTGTCATCTCTTCATGCTTGAGCTCACCAGCGGTCCCCTGTGGACCAGCAGCGAGTTCAGGTGGGAACGCTTGGTTAGAAAACTGCTGAATCAGGAGACCGTGCCTGAAGCCTTCATCGTTGCTTTAACAAAGCTGGCTCACAACTGAAAAAAAAATAAAAAGACAAGTTAGAAGAAGAGACAGCAGCATGTCTTACTCCGTACTCGAGCCTACCTCGCCTCCACCTGTGAGCGCTCTAAAGCAGCTCCGGGGTCAGGGGATGAGAAGAGATGGGGTGAGGGGATGTGGATGAACTTGGTAATATGGGGTCTCCCTCCTCCTGGCTTTACTTAGTCATGGAGGGGGGATCCCCTGGAGAGGAAAGCCCATACACACACAACACCTCCACCTCTCCACCCACTGCTATTTGAGACTCGTGACCCCTTCAAGGTTGTATTTCCCTTTTTTCACCCCCCCCCCCTCTCTCTCTTCCTCTCCGTCTACCCTAGGTTTTCTGTTTCCTCCCTTTTTCTCCTTTCGCTCCCTCCTTCTCCATTCTTCTTACCTCTATCCTCGATACCCGTTAAAGACATTAGCCGGTGTGGAGCTCCGGGCTAGCGGGATCCCCACACTCGTGCCTGCCATCGACATTTCAGCGGTTTGTTTTCCGTCTCTGTGGTGTCGAGGAGGAGAGAGAGAGGGCGATCGAAAGGGAGGTTGTCTGCCTACTACTTAGTCTGCTTTTATGTAAACTTTAATGACCCACCACTTCCAGGGTCTCCTAAGTCAAAAAGCCCATTACGGACAGACACACACACTCTACGCACATGCACACACACACAGGAACACACACACACACATCACTCACTAATGGCAACTATCTATGAGCAACTATGAGTGTGGAAAAGTACTTATGCCCCAAATACACTGCAAAATATTGTCTTTTGGCATTTTAATCAGAGAGTCCTGCTGTTTCATGAAGGTTTCAGACTGAAGAGTTCTCTGATTGTTGATTTAGAAGGGCCAAGCTGGGATGAGGAAAAAAAAAAGAAACCAATAAAATGATAATTATATTACAGATTTATTCTATAATGTTGGTTTTCATTTTCCTCTGGAAAAGTTCATGACTAAATGCACCCATGAAATACAGAGCATTGCACCGCAATAATTACTGCTCGCAGACATGTGCACACACACACACGCAGTGGAACACACACATGTGTACGTACAGCCGAGCTCTTTGTACAGCACGACACCAATCACTGCTCCTGCCACAGTGGTGACAGCCATTACTGTCGCTGCCATCAAAGGTCAGGACGGCTGCTCCCTTTCCAAAATTGACTCCAATAAACACCTTCCAGAAAATTCCACAAATCCTAAGGAGCAACAGACGTTTTTTGACTGTCCCCATCCAACGTGTGTGAATAATTATATACAGTTAAAAATATCCCAGTTGAGTCAGAGGGAGATCACACACAGCACAAAAGCCTATTAGCACAAATGAGACAGCCATAAATCATAAATACATGTATTTCTTTAACTGTTTCCATTTGCCTTTGCACACTCCACCATGTCGCTGCTTTTAGCATAAACATACCCAGATGCCTGTTTTTGAAATTGCCTGCAGATTACAATTCATTACTGAACTCTTAAATTATGGATGACATCAACGTTTGATAGATTATCCCATTAGCAGTTTCTGGTTTAGTGATGAGAACAGAGACACCGAAAACATTCAAACCATCGACGCTGGTGTCCGTGTTACCACTGCAGTTGACACTTGTTTCAGGGGCCGGGGGCCGGGGGCCGCTGGCGTTATCTAAAAAGTGAGTTAATGGAGATGTATGAAAAAAAAGCTACTAGGGACAGAAATGGAATTACAGGTGATGACTAAAAAAAATAGAATTAATAAATGAAAAAAACAAATAAACTTGGTTTGAAAAGTGAAAAGGGACCTTTGGTCAAAAATAAGGTCTACTCTATAGATGTGGTGAAGATATTGTGCTTTGATAGTGTATAATCTGTGAAGGGCAGACAGTTGATTTTGCTGACCCTCTCCATGTGAAGGTAGAGAAACAGGAGAGCCTAAGACCTTAACCTGTTGTGTTGTTAACCATTGTTTCCTCTGTCTGTCTTTCACTGCCACTTTAATCTCCCTCTCCCTCTCTCCATGTTGTTTTGATTGTCTGTCTGCCCCCCCTGAGATGTCCCCAGTATCAAATGAGCAGAGCTCATCGCTGTTGCCAGAGACCTTAATGCGCCTTGAAAAATAATTACTTCTACTTTTCAAATGCCACGTCCATCCCCACTGCTCCGCTCCGTCACCCACAGGATAACTGATGCAAACTCTGTGCATCCACCACACATGCAACTCTGTGTGTGTGTGTGTTTGTTGTTGTGTGCACGCAGGATTGCTGTTAGCCTGTGGGCCTGTTTGCGTTGTTCAGTAGGAAGTGTTTTCAGTGAGTCATCCGCGAGGGATTCCCTGAAGAGGGGAGAAACGGAAAAGACGAGACCCTCAGAGGGAAGGTAGGGAGAAGAGGGAGAGGAGAGGAAGAGGAGAGGAAGAGGGAAGGCAGAAAAAAAAAGACAGGACTTCCTTCGAAATCCTGCTCGTGACCTTGTGTCTCAGACATCAGAGCACAGAAGTGATCATATCCTGCCCTGATGTTAGTTAATGAAAGCCGAGCAGAGGGTCAACAAAAGGTTTCATCTGTTCATGTGACTTTTATAAATCACTTTATTTATTCCTTCAATGGATGAATCAATGCAACTCTTCCTCCTAGTTTTTTTTTTTTTTTTTTAGCTCATCACAGACCACACATCGCAGTGAGAGCAAATTCATCAGACTGGAGCTGGATAATGATAGGCTCAAGACCTCAAGTCCAAATTCTTGTTTCTGCTGCAACGTAAACATTCTTTTCAACAGTAATTATTGTTGACATGTATTTTTAATCGGCCGTACTTACAGCCGCAGCGTGGGCATCTGCAGAACTTTCCATTTTCTTTTGCATTGTTGTGCTTGGTCGGGTTTTGCTGTTATATGATTATGTGTATGTGTTGAGGTCGTGTCAGTGTTTTGGTTTGCCCAAACCGCTCTTTTGGCTCTCGTGTAGGAGGACATACCTGGCGCACCTATTGCAGTGTGTGTTCTGGCTTGCCCTGCTTTCCATGGATGGAATGAGTGCTAGAGGCAGGGAAAATAGAGAGACAGACAGACAGACAGACACACACAGAGAGAGAGAGAGAGAGAGAGAGAGAGAGGGCTGGGGAAAGCCTACACTCTGACTCAGAGGGGAGGTGAGGGAATTCCCTGGTGAGCTGGATAGTTTTTACATCTGGTAGGACTGGAGCTTTGCCTGGAGCTCGGCAGCACCACACGGCCTGGGCTGCAGCTTCTCCACCTCTGCTTCAGGCCGCTCCAGCTCACAGCCAAGACTAAGAGAATCCTGAGCTACGGTCTGATCTGTAACATTAGGACGGCCCAGTCCACAACAGGACCCCGAGGCTATTACTCTTGTCAGGTGGAAACTCCTCAGCGACAGGCTGAAATATTCAGCTTCTCATAACTTCATAATTCAAGGAACGCGCCTCACAGACTGCGATCTGAGTTCATTCAAACACTGTTTATACTTCGATGAACACTTGTACCTTGGGCAAGTCTAAACACCAGACAAATCGCTCCATGTGTTGTACTTCTAGCAGAATGTCTAGACTGCCCTTTGGCTTAAGGCAATGCACAACCATGGCTCATAGGCTTGGCACCGCGGCACCGTCAGGTCAGCCTCCACCCCTGCCTCAGGCCAGGGATCAGAGACGTATGAGCTGCAGTATCCTGTCTAATTAACATGGTATACAACACCAACATCAATGATTATGTTTAATAAGTGTAGTTCAAGCAGGAGCCTTCTAACAGAGCTGCAGGGCCTTCACCTCCCATGCTCCTTTTGCCATCCATGATACAGTGAGCCATGCATTAACCACTGCCTGTGTGAGGGTGTATCTGCAGCAAATGAATGGGTCAAGAGTGTCATAACACACAATACTGAAGGGGGAGTCGTCCCTGCTCCCTGTAATGAGATTAGTTTGGCTGAGCTGAGCCTGGATTTTCAGTGTGTTGAGCCAAAGTTAAACCTATAGGGTCCAGTTTAAAGGTAAATAGAATTTTTCCTCTCTTTCTCTCTCTCTCTCAAAATCTCCACCTCATTAAGATGGATTCTTTCACCATGTAGAGATCCATCAGCAACAGGCCAGTGAACCATTATGCCTCTGCTGTGGACACATCTATTCATCAGCAGAATCAGATCATATCAACAGAAAGATGTCTCTGATGATTGTCCTCTGGCCCCCGCCCTGTCCTCAGACTTGTCTGAGCATGTTATAGCCAACTCTGGCACCAGTCTTAAAGAACCCCCCCCCCTATTTAATAAGAATAGTGTGATGAAGCTTGATGAGACTTTGTGTCCCGTTTACCTGCAAACTGTTTGAGAGACCCTGCACAAATAGCACCAACCTGCACTTCACCACATATCCAGTTTGAGAGAAGCTGACCTTGATACCTTCCTTGAGAACACAAATATACAAATGTTAAAGTGTGGATGATCTTCCAGCCATCCCTCCCAGTCTTCAGACTCAATGCCACACAGCTGGAGTGTTGATTAAAGGAGAAAACCTGACTGGCCTGGCCCCCATCCTCCCAGCCTGCACCCACAGGTCAGCTCATGCTTTCCCTGTTATACACCAAGAATATCACACTTCCTGACTATAAAACCATCAGACATGTGTCAGGTCATAATTTATACAGACGCCTCTCAATCTGAAGCAGACCCACCTTTCTCCAGTTTCAGCCGAGCTCGGACTGGCAAAGTCAGCTGCACCTCTGTGATCCGTCATGGGGGAACCCCTTTGGCCTTTTGGCTTTGCTCCTCATTGGACACCATGAAAATATGTGTCAAATTGCTGAAGCATTTTCAGCGCAGGTAGGAGAAGCAGAGTGGCGCTAAAATGGAAAATAAACTCGACATACGTAAACAGGAAAGAGAGAAAAATTCTCCTGAAAATCAATGCTGGAAAAGAGAAAATACGTCTGGGTTGTTTCACAAGACAACCGCCACAATTAAGCTTGTGAATCACATTTTCCATTCTGAAAAAATCCTGCAGTGAACTCTGTTTGGTCAGTGGAAGTTGTTGTGCACTACACAACACTGTTGGAAGGAAAACTCACATGTGAAAAGCCAAAAACTGAAAGGTCATTGTGAGGACAGAGGTGTCATTAGTCAGCTGTCTGACACTGTAAAAAAATGTTAGTAGTCTAATTAAGATGAGCTGGATATAAAACCCAATGAGTGTTATTTGCTTAAATGCACAGGTGGTGTCTCCAGTGGTTGTTTGCCTTTTGATCATCAGCTAGAGTTTCTGCCAAGTGGACGACAAACTCTCCTCATGAAAATGTGGCACATGAGAGGATTTGTTAGTGTGAGATTTGCTGTTGCCTGTTGACTGTTGCCATGTTGTCACCGTGTTCGCAGCATTATGTGTTGAGGAGATGAAGCCTCAGCCTTCATGTGCTCTCACTGCTTGATGAATGAGCTTGTTGTTGTGTTGGTGTCAGTCTTTGTGGATCCCATTTGCACCAGTGAGTCATGTCGAGCTCTAGACAGATGTTCGTTTACCTTCGAGCAGAAAGCCTCACAATAATATTTTTCTCTGTGCTTGCATGTGTCCACTCACTTCTGTATTCAAAGGTGAGTGGATTACAGCGAGACGTCTCCAGACACAGCTCCTGCACCACCTATTGTTTCCTGCTTCCCCCACTGATCACTCAAGTTGAAGGCCAGAACAAAGGCAGAGGATACTGTGGCTGCGTGTGTGCCTGCGTCTGCATCTGTGTGTGTGTGTGTGTGTGTGTGTGTGTGTGTGTGTGTGTGTGTGTGTGTGTGTGTNTGTGTGTGTGTGTGTGTGTGTGTGTGTGTGTGTGTGTGTGTGTGTGTGTGTGTGTGTGTGTGTGTGTGTGTGTGTGTGCACTACGCGTGGGTGGAGGCTGCGTGAAGGAGGAGGTGTTGTCGGGAACAGAAGCATTTTGCAGATGTTGCAGGGAAGAAGGAGTGGATGGAAAGTTCTGTGGTTATCAGTCGTACAGCGACTCTCTGACTCGCAAAGGTATGCCACATGTGGCCTCGTCCAATCCGCTCTCAGCTCTTCACATTCTCTCAAGTGAAGAGTTTGAGGGAGCAAAGTTACCGCGAGGTGTTAAAGGTGAGAGAAAAGATGAAGAGGGAGGCAGAGGGAGAAAAAGTTTGACAAACATGTTTACTGGTGGAGGCTGGGCTTGACGTCGCAGTCTAAGGTTTCCCTCTTGGAGAGTGTCCCGGAGCGGGGGCGGGTGAGATTCCCTCCTGGTTCCCCCAGACGTAACATGAGGAACGCTCATCTCTGTTTGTCTCTCTCTCTCTCTCTCTGACCTTCTCCCTGCCTGCGCTCGCTCTAATTGCCCTTCCATACTCGTAGCCACTTCATTCCTCTGAGCATCCCGCTCGCCCGCCACATGCACAGTATCACTGCTGTGGCAGTCCTGGGCGTATCGCTCTGCCTCTGTTCCCCCGCTCATCCACATCAGCTCCATTACAGCCAGGCACACTTCTCCACTTCTCCATATGCAACTCTGATTTCCCTCAGTTCAAATAGAGAGTCCTTATCTGATCTGTTGGCCGTCTGTTTTTCTCCTTCCCTCACTTTTAATATGGCCATTTTGGAAAGAGATATCTACTGATGTTCGCTCTCTGAATAATAAAGCTGACCACCCCCCACCCCCCCTCTGCCACAGCTCAGCAACGATCAGCCGAGCGTGACTGGAATCCTTTATTCTCTCACTCGCTGCATGATGTGAAAAACATAACGCTCTGGAAAAAAACAAGGCTTTTACATCTTCTAGAGCTGCTCGACTTCTGCTATCAGTTCTTTGGAAACTGACTCTGATTATCTTATCTGATGGCTTCCTGTCCCAGAGGCACAGCAGCGACTGCACAGCCGGATCCATGAAGGCACCGCGGCCGCCTGTGCCTGCTAACACCGCGCCCGGGCTCCTGCCTCACATGGTGTGCCACTGACACAAAGGCTGTTCTGTGTCACTTCTATTTCTGACAGCCCTAATGAGTCATCAGTTCTGAAAAAAAGAAGGAGTAAAAAACCGGCAGTGTGGTCCGTGCTGATTGCCCGAGCAGAGCCCGGAGTGTCTGCTCGCTGAGGTGTGGCAGTGAAATCACAGAGAAAAGCTGAAGAATGTGAGCTGAACTTCTGCAGGCTCCCAGCAGCTGCAGCAGCTCACAGGCCCTGCTTTTACTGCAGGGCAGCAAAGGGAAACCTCCTCACCACAACAAGATGGAGATGAGAAGAGAGAGGGAAGAAATGAAAGCGGCAGGTTTTTTCACAGAAGAGTTCAGAACAGAAGTAAATGAAGGGGAAAAAGTGTCTAATCAAGGATTTCATAGTGAAGAGAGAGAGACTGAATAAGAGAGCAAAGGTTAAACAGACTTGCATCCACTTCACCTAAGGCTGCAACTTATGTTTAACTTAACTGAAGGGTTTTGTTTACATTAATGATGTAATGTCATGTTTGCATTATTAGAGAACTTGCTGTCAACACTGCTCTGAACAAGATGCTCATGCTAACCCTCACCTCTCTTCTTCCTGACTATCATCTTCCAGACTATAGCCACCCTCCATTTAGGGTCCATCTTGTTTGTGTTTGTGCCGCTGCAGTTCATAATGAGCCATACTAAGTATTGTCTTTTATTCTTCTGTCAATAGATGGGCATCATCTGTGGGAGACAGAAGCCAAAGTTGACAAGAGCTCCGTCAAATCTGTAAGTGCACCTCGCCAACACGGCTGGCTGGAAACGCTCCCGCCCTCCCCTGACACTTTCTCCTTTCCTCCCTCTGTCTCCTCCTCATCTGTCCCCTGTAATGATGTAACCTTTGCTAAGGCGTTGCGAGTTGCGACACAGACAATGATGATTAGCCCATGCAATCCTGAATGGAATTTTCACCAAATCTCTGAACCCTGGCGGAGTAAACAGCCGCTGTCATTTTGTTTTTGCATCTCAAACACGCACAAAAACACACATGCGCGGATTACAGAGTGGAAGCATGAGCACACACACATACCCCCCCCCCCACACACACACACACATTTACACCACAGCCCCCCCCACATAGCCAGACATGTAGCTCACAGCAGAGTGTTGTGGCGTGGTGATTCTGACCTCAGCACCTCTGTGTCTGTGCCGGATCCTGCAGCCAACAGTGCCCCCCCCCCGGCCTTTACCTGCTGCTCTTCACGAGAGCCGCAGTGAGAAAACAAAGCGGCGGCCTCGTTTCACTGACGCTCACTCACACATTCACATCGTGTTAATATAAAAGGGAGCGGGGGGGGAATGAAGCAAACGTTGTCCTTTGTGTGGCAGAAAGCTGCTCGTGCTCTGGAGTTAATTAAGAATTCACTGAGCTTCGTCAGATCTGCTCTCAGTGCGGGGAGTCGAGCACAGGATCTGCGAAAACCTGTTTGCTTGTGCGTGATGACAATATGTTTTGAATTGCTGACGCCTTTCATCAGCGGCTTCTCATCTTCCCCTCCACTTCCCCCGTGTGTGTGTAAACTAACCGAGGCAATTTACACTTGCACGATCTGAAATAAAGCAAACACACATCTAAAAGCTGCAACTTGAGGCTGTTCTTGTCCTTGTTGTTGGTGTTATTTGGCTCAGGTAAATGACTCGGTTGCATCAGGAGGGTAAATGTGGACTCTGATGTCTAATTGGCCTGCAGGGCTGGCTGATGTGCTATGGCTGGAGTCCCACATGCTGGAAAATTAGCGGGCGTGCGAGGCTCGGCCGGGGGCGGCGGCGTGGGGAGGCGAGGTCGATGAAAGACAAATACAGCACTGTGTTTATTTGTACATGCAACAAACAAGTAGGGAGAGACAGCAAAAGAGCACTGGCCTTCTTCTTATGTCAGTCGCCTCCAGACTGCCCTAAATTGCTCCAGCCTGCCTGCCTGCCTGTGTTTTTATTGCCATCCAGAGCGTGCTAACTTTCATTGGTTGGGACGGAGAGGGAGAGCCATGTGCACACACAGGCTTTACACACTCAATCAGCCACCTGCAGCTTTTCTTTGTCGTCATCTGGAGGGCAGACCGGGCCCAGGGACGCAGACCCCTCGCCTCCAAGGTCCCCCCTCCCGCACCCCATTCATCCATAGTGATGACCAACAAAAACCTGCTTCCTGTCAAAGCTCCCCATTCTGGCCTGTTTTGGCCCCCGCCAGAGTGACAGCCATCCCAGGAATTAGACACAAACACTCAGATAAATTCTCCCCATGCTCCCTTGTCGGAAAGAAAGCAGTCGAAAGTTCACATCCGTCCAGACTTGCCGAGGTCTGGTGTGGGGGTGAGGGAGGGGAGACTCTCCACAGGGAGGCATGGCTGTGCAAACAAATAAGCCGGCTACCTCTCTCCTCTGGCTGTCCGGGGACGGAGCTAAAGCCCGGGGGTTTTCCTCAGAGACAAACACGGGCACTGGACCAAGCTCAGGCTCTGCTGCTGTGTCTGTGTCTGCACAGTCCAGACCAGCTCATTCAGACCAGCTCCCACTCCTGCCTCTTGGAAACACTATTCTAAATGCAGACCAGCTGCAAAATAAACATACTGTTGATTAATATGTTGCAGAAAGTGGTGCTGCACATTACATGTGGAGAGTCTCATGAAATCAGATCAGTAAACACAACGAAGGAACTGTTATTTCTGGATGATCTTCTCTCATAAAGGTTTAATATCTTATTGTATCTTATTTGTATTTCAGAGTGCCATTGTTGTGGAGGTCCCACCCTACAGGAACCAGAGGATATCCAGCCCGGTGCAGGTCAACTTCTACGTCTGCAACGGCAAGAGGAAGAGGAGCCAGTACCAGCGCTTCACCTACCTGCCTCCTAATGGTAATCACCATTAACATCTCCCACCTTCTCACTGCCACTGACGCTGACGTGTGTGCTCCTGACAAGCTGCACGCTCTGTTCATCCAGTGCAGTATTTCTCCAGGCCTTGACATCCGTCCGCCACAGTTTACAGCAGCCGTCAACATGCCATGTGAAATTTGTGGCCAGTTTTCGGTCGGCGCTTTTGTCGTCACGCCTGGCACGGCTCGGCCGCCGCCTGTGAGTGAGAGCAGGAGATGTGAGGCGTGTTTATTCTGCAGCGAGGCCGCGTTCCCCAGCGATGAGGTGTGCGTGCTGAGTGACAGAGCCTCCGAGCGCTGTTGATGTAGAGGAGTCAATCCCCCGGCAACCTGGCTTTCACACCCCACCTCACACAATGCCCCCCCCCCCGCTTCACCAGCACACCTCTGAGTGCACACACACACACACACACACACACACACACACATACACACACATGCACCCTGCGAGGCAGTGCGTTGCCCTGTCATTCATGTAGCAACCTGAAAAGCCAAGGAATAGCTCTGTGTGTGTTTATCGTGTGTCCCTGGCCTCAGTGTTTATAGATGGCTTTCACGCTGGAATCTGAGGAATGTATTGCCTTTAGAGTTTAGAGAAGAGTTCAGCCTCAAAAATTACATCGCCCGCTATTGACTTTTCACAATGGGTGCAGGTGAAATATCAACTCTGGTATCACTTTCAACTATCCGGCTACAATGCTGTTATTTTATCTCTTTGTATCCAGAGAAAGTTGACGAAGCATGTTTGCTCTTCCTTCAGCACAACACTGCTTCCTGTTTGCAGTGCACGTCCTTCGCTGTTGGCTGTCGAGCAGCTTCACTGAAGCAGCCGGGAGTTTAGTACCTTTTGTCAGGCACTAAACAACTTTTCTGGCAGAGGTAGTTTGCTTGAAGGCAGGTTTACTGATCCTCCAACTCCCACAGCTCCCCCCCCCCACACACACACACACATTGTCCCAGATGGCTTAGGGATTCCAACCTGTAATCCTCCATTTACAAGACCCCCCTCTGCCTCGTGATGATCAGGGAAATGCATTAGATCCAAACACCGGTATCTTGTTTTCATTGATCAGCGTCTAATGGGCCTAATGCTGCTGGGATAGCATGCTTTGTGTTTTAAGTCCACAGCTGTTAATAAGATGTGGCATTCAGATTATCAGCAGATGTATTTATGGCCACGGGAGATAAGTGATTGAGTTTTTGGATGAGGCTCTGAGAGGAAAGTAGAGCAGGACCCTATTTGGAGACGACTGATTATATGATGAACGGGTGCATTATGGGTAACTGGACCAGAGCGGGGCAGACAAACTGCCATATATAGCATATCCATTTCATATAGCGTACGTCCACAGAGAAAGAGATGTAGACGCTTCTCAGCCTTCACTGTGCGTCTCTAAGTCATTTCCCTGAGCATAAACAGGCTCTAATTAAAAGATGACTTGTTGTGTTCTCTCTTTCGCTGCCAAGCAAACCACAAGTACAGTGTGGACCACACAAGCGGGGCCAGTGTCTTCTCAAAGGAGCGTAATTAACTCACAAGTGTTACCGTCAAAGAGACCATGAATCACCAGCTCTATTTTGAGATTTACCAGGCTTTTGAAGACACGCATTAAAACATTAAACATAGTATATTTCTACAAAGGAAAGAGGTGATCCAGACGTGCATGAAGAAACCTCGGGACCAGTAAAGTCACGAGCATAGGTGCAACTCGCTCCATCATTAACACTTGGTACACACTGTCAATAAGATTTGAAGGCTGCGTTCTAGTCTGATGTGTTATTACACAGTGTGAGTGCCATAGTTGTAATTAGAAATGCAGGGGGAAAAATGTATAAATACATGTGGCAGAAATGTATGTTTTTGATTCCTCACGTGTGATGTTCGCTGGCATAGAAACTAATCAGTGCTCAGCGGCTGAGAAGCATTCACAAAGCTACTGTATAAAGGTTATAATCAGTGTAAACAGACCCTCTGAGGCAATGATGACTGTAATACATTCATGGTTTCAATACAGCAACAAAGAATGAGGAAATCCTAGTGAAGCTGTTTGCTTTTGAGGGTTTCAGTGTGTGTGTCAACACTGCGAGAAACAACCGACACTGTGGCCAGGTACTCGGGGTGGGCTGGGGGAGGAGGACACACACACACACACACACACACACACACACACACACACACACACACACACACACACACACACACACACACACTGTTGTCAACACATTTTTTGCTTGCCTGTATGAAAAGACTCTTCCGGCCCGCTGTCCCACTTCAAGCACAGTTGTGGTGGCTGACGTTGTTTAGAGAGAACATTTCTTTCACACTCTGGTGTCTGCTCATCTATAAAAAGGCAAACCCAACACTGAAAATAGCCTGACTTGTTTGAAACAGCGGAAGGATGAAGCAAACACTCTCTGGGACACAGATGCTAGTGAAAACCACCTTTATTTTCCATTCAGGTCATGTGACCATCTTGTTATTCTTTGACCCTGATGTAAATGTGGTTGGCACCTACACCCATGCCTGCAATTGAGGAACTACACAGATAAGAAAAAAAAAAAGCAGTTTCACTATTCTCTCATGTTCCCCTCAGCTCAAATCAGACGTATCATTACAAGAGAAGCTGTTTTGTTTGCTCTCAACCTCGTCCTGAATCCAGCCTGAAAATGCAACATATTATGAGCAGATGCAGTTTGTAGAAGAGTCATAGCTGCTCTCACTCTCAGCAGCTGACAGATGAAGACAAGCCTCAGTGGTATGAGTGGAGGGGACCTGTTGAAACGTTGCCATAATGATGCATTGTGAGGGTTAAAGCAGGATTTGAGTCATTCAGAAACATCCCCTTTGAAAAGTGTCTGGTCACAGAGGTCAAGTGCCTTTATGAGCAGAGCAATGCTTCAACTTGACCCTTAGCTTTCCACAAATATGAATCATTTTAAAGAGCATTCAAGTTAAAGACATAACAGTATTATGTCAATTTGTGCTGCTGAGGATTTACTGAAAATGAGCTAAAGCTGCATTCAGGCCCCGGATCAACATGACATTTGATGTTGAGATATACCATCAGCAGCATTAGCGGTTTGAGCTCGTCTGTGATGTCGAGATGTACATGCAGCACAAATGTCCTTGTCTGGCTCCCTGGAACGAGCCTGGCTTTTCCGAGCTCCCTTCCAATCATTCTTGCGTGAGTAGGGACGTGACGTGTTGCTCTTCAAATAAGAAACAGTTTTCACCGACCACATTAAACAACAAATGCCAAAAAAGTGCTGGCAAGGGCCGGCGCTGGAGCGAAGAACTTCTCGGAACCCCTTTATTTTTACAGGCCGTTTGGAGATTCCTCTGTAATATCGAGTTCTATTCTTAACGCAAACGGGTGCCCACTCCCCCCGCTGCACTGGTTTGTGGTCAGAGTTGGAGAGGGGAAAGTCAGAAGCATGTTCTGTGACACATATAGGAAAAGATGATGAACCACACATTGTTCTTTTTTTTTTTGTAAATATTTGCACAGTCATGTTTTTCCCGAAAACTGGACAAAGACTAAGCTGTTCCTGTCATGTCTGCAGCTCGGGGCTTTGTCAGACGTACCTACAGTTAGTACACTGAGGCCCACAGTATCCTGGGCGACCAGATTGCCCACACAGTGGGACATGGTGCACCAGGTACCTTGGAGTTAATGAACTACCACCTGCTCCATGTTAAATGTCACTGCAGATTCATGCCGTTAGAACACGATGAGTTCAGCATTTCTGCAACAAGACTGTCCCTGAGTTTTTTTCTCAGTGGCACGATAATGTCATATCTGAGCCAACAAGCATCGTAAATGAGAAGCTCTACTATCCCAAAGTCCTCCCAGCCCGATGGCTCTGAATAGAGAGGTTCTCCGGAATATAATTTACAAATCTCCATAAGCCCTGTTTGCATGCCCTTCCTAATCAAATACACTGACACAGACAACACACATCTACGTCCCCACTCCCACTCCCTTCAGAGGAAACGAGTGCTCAATAAAATACCCAGATCAGGCCTGATCAGTTTAATACGAGCAGACAGAGGGGAAAGTGCCAGAGATGGAGAGAAAACCATGTGCAGAACATCAACTGTCTGTGGGCCATAACCCACAGGTTGGGAGGAAATAAAAGCCAGCTGAAGTTGGGACTCGCCTGGTGAATCTGTTTTCTCAGCTCACATACAAAGTGGAAAGGAGACACACAGATGGATCGAGCTGGAGGGAGACCGCTGTTTATATCTGAACCAGAGAAGCTCGGAAAAAAAAAAAATGTTTGAAACTTTAAAGAATCAGCTCAACGTGATTTGATTTCCTATTCCACTAGTTTTTTTGCTCATAGTCAGAAGGAAAATAATGTTGACAAATGACCTGAGTGGGAATGAAAACCTTAAGCTCCAATAAACCAAACTCCTCTTTAACAATACACCTGTCTTTTCCAACTGGATCACACCGTGTGGCTGCAGAGACAGAGACAACACAATCCCACCTCCTCTGAGCGGCTGCTGATTCACCCTGCTTCCCTAAATCTAACTCTCATGTTGGCTACGCTCGCAGACAGGAAGTCCTGTGACTTGTCACATTAGGTTTCTCTAATCTTAAGAAGGGCATCAAGACAAAGCCACATAACTAACATGAGACAATTTGCCTTATTCGTTTATCTGGTTTTCAGGACTGGGGAGCAGTCAGGAGCCGACTTTGTTAGCACAGTTCAAACTTCATTCCTCACTTCCTTTGGAATATTTCAAGTACAACCTCAAATGACATGACATCCTTAAAGAAATATTTCCTTCTTTGGAATATTGTCACTCACATTACTTACACATAAAGCCTATCAGCTTTCAGGATCCATCGAGCTTGATGATCGTTTAAAGTTCTGGTTTGATGATAATTTAAAGTTCCGACTTTCTTTAACAGGATTTTGAAAGAGATTTTACGAGGCAAAAGGTCAAAATGTGTTTCAACTCACAGATGAGAAGGATCTTCAATCGAAGCTAAATGTAAAAATGATCAAATGTGCTTGTGACACTTTCATACGACAACCCTGACATCACACTCCTGGCTCCGTGGCACCGTGCCGTCCTCTCACGCTGAAGAGAAGGCATCAAAGAGAAGAGAGAGAGTCACTGGGGGAAGTGGCTGTGGATGTAGTGCGCACCATGTGACCTGCTTGTTATTCCCCAGGCTTCGGAGAGGAGGCCCGTACATCATGGGACTCGCCTTACGATGCTTCCCCAGACACCGGGCCCTCTCCCGGGGGGGTGAAAGCAGACAGGACTGACGTAAATGTGCTCCCTGCTCTGCATTATCGCTGCATCGCGGCTCGGCACCCCAGAGGCTGCAGGCGCGATTAATGTCTGTTCAAATCCCACAAAATAATAACACGCTGGAAAACAGCTTGTTTTTCATGTAGCGCCTCGTACACTTCCTTTGACTATATCTCAAAGGTTCTTTTTTTCACGCAGCTCGCACAGGCATCTTATTCATATTGACATGTGTACGCCTTTGAGTAAATGTCACTGGGAGCAAGTTTAGCCAAAAACATTTAATGGCTGGCATCGAACGCTCACCACACCCATTAACACATTTTAACAATATGTAGAAATAGAAACAGTGTGTCCATTGTGACTCCGGAGCCTTTGCTATGCATCTGGGTGTCTTAACACTGCCCCATTAGTTCTGCACTGGCACAGACTGTGCATATGTACTGACATAATAACTGAGCTTCTTTATGTGGATCCATCTACCCAGGTCACGTACAGTAGTTCTGTTTTCAAACATTTCAATTAGTAGAGAGTTGTTTTCAGTAACTACACTGATGGTGAACCTGGAGCCTGTGATAGCTGTCAGTCAGAGGTAATCAGGAAACGGTGCAGACGGTCTGCGCTGGATTAGAACTTAGACGAGAGGAGGCAGGATGATCAAGTGGGGTCACTGCACTCTCCTGCATTAGCCGAGGCCTGAAGCTCCTGAAACCACAGGCGCAGCTCTGCAGCCTCTTAAGGAGCTCAGGCTGCCTAATCAAAATCAAATCATCTCCTTTTTTCACTCTCCCCTCTCTATCTTTTGGTCCTGAGAGAAACAATTACTGCTACAGCGCGGAGGAAACCGAGGGGTCCCGGGCTCCTCGAGCAGCAGCAACAGTAGAAGCCCAGTGCTTCAAAGTAGTCTTTTATTGGATATCAGAGCTGGAGGAGAGTCCAAAGAAAATAGGTCTTATTCATGATTAGAGCCAGCTGTGGCTTTCCACACTGATGACTCATCCATTTTTCTTTCCCCCCCTATTCTTTTGCTTTTTTTTTCTTTTTTTTTTCACGATGTGGTAAAGAGGGATGGCGGTTGGGAGGCGTGAGGGTTTCTCCGTTCGAGCGCTCAGCCAAGTTGACAGCGAGCCCATATCCACTGGTGGTTGTTTGTTTGGATTATGGAGGGTATCGCGGTCACAATTGTGCCTGCTCACTGCTTTAGTCAGATTCACTCGTGCACTCACTGCGCCACGTGGATTCCCTGCACGTTTTGTAATATCTCCACCTTTCTTTCTATTTTTTTCCCCCCAGTGCCGATAATAAAGACAGAACCCAGTGATGAATATGAGTCTCTGGGGACTGCGAGACTGCCCATGCATTCAAAGCCCTATTACAGCCAGCCCCGGCTCGCTCCCATCATGCCTGTAGCCGATCCTGACGCCTGCCTGGTTGGTGGCTACGCTCCCTGCCCGCCTCGCCACGCCGCCATGCCGTCGACGTCTCCCAGCTCCAGCCCCACCCTGCACGACCTGTCCCCCGTGGCATACAGCAAGTGCCTCCCCAACAGCCCCACCCATGCGGCACCACCGGGCCCAGTGGTTACCCCCATCCAGGAGAGCCCTGGCTGCCCCAGCCTCGCTCACCCAGCATCGCCAGACCACAGCTCCTCCCTCGGGATGCTCCACTCCCAGGGCAGCCCCAACCACCTCAACAGCCCGGGGCCCCACGGTTACCACCCTATCTATGCCAACAGCAGTCCCTCATCCTCCCCGGCGTCCCACCCCTCCACCCCCGGCGGGACCGCGGAGAGCCCGTTCGTTCAGGCCTACAGCCCCAGCCAGGCTCAGGCCGCCGCCGGCTCACCCAGCCTGTTACCTGAGGATGCCAGCCCCCCCTCCATGGCCATCACCGTCAAACAGGAGCCCCAGGAACTGGACCAGATGTACCTAGATGATGGTGAGTGATGAGCAACAAGGTGTACATACACTGCCTGCAGGTTTCCATTTGATAATCGCTGCAGTAGCGAGAGGCATCAGGAGCTGCCTGTCCAGGCCAAATCTGCCTGTTTACGTAGCACATTGCATTTATTTAACACCTTTAGCTTATCGGCGAGCTCCCACACATAGCCGCACCCTGTCACACCTCTCAGCTTCCTGATGAAACCGTGGCACCAGATCTACGTCAGATTTGTTTAATTTTAGACTGGGCTGATTTATTTGCTTTTGCTGTAACGTGCCGTCCGGCTGATGTTGTCCGAGTGGCCGCTCTGCTTTAAAACAGCCAATTGCCTTGATGGGATTTTGAAACAATCTGTGAAAACATCAGAGCGGCGAGGTCGGCCGGGGTGCAGCAGAACAAAAACAGCGGCACACGCGGAGCGAAGCAAACTGTTGACACAACCACTAATGAAGGAAGCAAAACAATGGGTAGGGGTTTCCTGAACCGAGCCATTTTTCTCCCCCCGTCTTTCTGGGAGGGGCACCGGGAGGCAGGAGGCGAGGCTTTGTTTTCCCGTCTTTTCCCCGTGGAGTCGACAGCGCGCGGCTGTCGTCATCAGGGGAGCCTGTGGGGTCACCGGCCTCCCTCTGGCACTGAAGCCAGACACACCCAAGGGACCATATGGTCGGCTTTATTGCCTCCTGTGTCCATCCCACATCATGTCTCTCAGGTCACCAACCTGTTATCTGTGTGAGCAGAGGCTCCACTTGTTGTTATGACATATATTCATAGAACACGATGATCAATGGCATCATGCCAGTTTGAAATGTCAAAATCCCCCTGAATCCTAATGGAGGTGGGGGGTAGACAACTGCACACTGAACTCGTGAATATCAGCCTTCCTGCACCTTTTGTTTCGTAATCTGATTTAATGTGTGTATGTGTGTGTGTGTGTTCTCTCTCGAGTGTGTGCTCACTTCACTCACCAGCTCTGGGAGTGGAGGGGTGAGAGGCAGGAGGGGACCAGGGGAGTTTTGCTGTGGAACTGTAATTGAGTTGAAATGCAGTTGTCAGCATATCTGTCAGTCCTGATGAGTCCCATTAGTCCTCACCTCATAAACAGACAATACAGAGACGGGGTGGGGGTGGGGGGGGGATGTCTGTTATCAGCTATATAAACTGATTTCCAACTTTTTCGTTTCCTTTTTCTTTTCTTTTCTTTGAGCGATACCGGATGCTCCGGAAATCTAATTTGAAACAAAACTGCTCGTTTGAGATTCTGACTGTTTTTCATAGTGGTGGCAGGTGGAGGCTTTCATTTCAGCATTAATCGAATTAAGTGAAACTGTAGCTTTATTTTGCCTTTTGTAATAAGGTTGGCAAGAGGTCCTTTTACACCAACAGTATGAAGATATACCAAATGTTCACAACAGTGCTGAGGTGAAATCATATAACCTTGTTTTGCCTCCCCACCACTCCATCCACTGTCACTTTAGCAGGCTCAGTCTCTCTCCAGCCCGGTGGCCAAATGTGTTCAGCCAGTGATTACAGTTGCATTAGGGACGCACAGGAATGTGTATTGATTGAGTGAGGACAGTGAGGCAGCCCCTTGAAAAGCCTCACCGTGCTGCCGTTTTGCCTCACCTATCGTCTGTGTGAGCATCTGTGGTGAGCTCCTGGAGTCCCTGTAAGTGTGCGGTGGTAACAGCATCCTCCGCAGGCATCTGCTGCTCCAGGCCCCGCCCTATCCCAGACCCCTCAAATGAGCCCTAAGCTAAAATAAATAAGATGGGAAGGCAGCTCACGGGGCGTCCCGCTCCCCGTCCGCACGCATTACCGCTGTATGTTAGCGAGCTGAGCGCTCCATTAGAGAAGGAAGAGCCGATGACCTCACCGCGGCAGCAGTGATTTAACGCCAGCCGTGTGGAGTAGCGTTCCTCCCCAGCAATTGGGGGCCGGTGATTTGGAGTCTGCGGGAGCACACTTGATCTTCCCCCAGAGTGGAGCGCCTCCCACGCTCGAGCGCCGAGGCCTCCGGCTCTCATCAGCCAGAGGAAATGTGTCTCTCTGGCCCGTCTTTTACGCAGCCCCTGAGAAATCACTCAACTTATCAGCGGTGAGCTACTGTACCGCCAGGAGCTCGCTGAGTACGGGGGGAGTCTGAGATGTAAGCCCCCCTGGCTGCCGTACGCCGTCTCTGTTGTAACTGCTAAACTCCTCCCTCTGCTGCCATAGAAGCTGCTAACTACAGCGCGAGGCGTGAGCGGACAGTTCTGGGGTCTGCAAAGAGCTTTGATGGGAAGAATCCAGTTGGCAGTGGGATCTGTGTCGGAGCAGCCATTTTCACTCGGTGGCACGTTGGCTCTCACCTGCTTCACTCTCACTTCTCATAGGTGGAATGAAGCAGCGTGGTTCAGAGGATGAATGCTGGACGACTCTGCCTCACTGCATTGTTGACTCACTGGTAAACAACGCGTGGCAGGACTCCCGTAAAACCAGCGTTTGCAGACACTATCTGTGCTTTACAAGGGCCAGTCAAATGACATCAGTGTGTATAACAATAGATTGGATGAACAAACGTGGCCCCGTGGCGTTTACGGTAGCCTTGTTATCCGAAATAATGAGGCCAAAAAAAGACGTTCTGAAATGACGGCATGCTCTGTCACACGTCTGAAGCAGCAGCTCTGGTGACATCATAGCTCCTCCTGTCTCAAACAACCACGTTTGATCTCTGACTTGGCTTCTTTTTTTGTAATGTGTGGGAAAATGCAGCCCACATTACTTTCATAGCCCTTCACTTTGACCCCTGTTCTTGGTGTTTACAGGCGTTTTGCAGCGGGTGCGTGCGTGCAGGGCCGGCGCAGTGTGCCGGGGGGGCGAGGCGTTGGTTCCTGTCGGGCTGCTGCCGTGTGTCCTGTCTCATTAGCTGCTGCCCTGATGGGTGATATCATGAAATGCAGCTGAACGCAGCACACAGCAAAGGAACTGGTGCTAATCAGAGGCCAGATTTCTACCAGCTGCCTCTCTGGGAAACAGAGGGCCCTTATTCCCCAAAATAAGAAAAACACAGAGCCGACGCAGCCGCTGCCCGTTCCTGACATGTGCTCTGATTGCCTGGTGTTACCGGCTGGTTTTTTCCTTCTGATTGTTTCCTCCTCCATTCAAAGTTTGTGCATTTGAAACTACTGGGCTTGTTTTCTCAAGCTGAGAACAGGATTGTTGTCCTTCTCCTCCCTCCCTCCCGCCGCCAACAGAAAAGGCATTCTAACCTTCCTGAGGATCTCCGTCCGTCCGCCCGCCACCGACGCTTCTGAAGGCAACTCCAGGCTTTCCTCATGGAAACTTTTACACATCCTGGCACGGTGCCCAGACCCCAGGACTCCGCAAAACCCCTAATGATGATTGAGAGCACGTCCGCACCGTGCTGAAAACATGCTGAGTCGCTAACATTGGTGTGTGCCGCAAGGCTGGCTCTGGGATTGGAGGGGGGCAGAGGAGAGAGAGAGGATTTGGGAGGGTGGGGGTTGTTCATTAAAGTGGAGAGGTGAAATGTCTAATGGGGCTCAGTAAAGCAGCTCCTGTATGTTCGGACACTATGTATGTGTGTGTGTGTGTGTGTGTGTGTGTGTGTGTGTGTGTGTGTGCGTGTGTGTGTTTGTGAGTAGAGCAAGCGAGATGTGGAAGCAGTGTAAGTGACAGTGCTTTCACAACACTCCACCTCTGGCCCTGTGGCCTTCAGGGAGCAGGTCAAGCTCCTGATGATAGTGCAGAGAAAGAAAGGCTGTCTTGCGGTTAAGTGCAATGCCAAGAACATCGTCTCCTTCTAGACATAGTGATATTGACGGGTGCACGAAGGAGGGTGATGGCTTTTTTATTATTTATGACGACAAAGAGGATGTGGATTTTGTACTATTGTTGTCGCTGCTGCGTGCTCTTTAGGAATCCTGTTTTCCTGGCAGCTCGTCACATGTTGAGGTGTAAGTAAAAGTTGGGACTTGCTGGAGAACTTTTATAGCCGTAGGAAAAATTAATAGTCCGCCGCTGTCTGTGATTGGCCTTTTGGAGTCATGGACGGCCCGAGCACGGATCAACAGCGACACTTTTGGGATCAGTAATAGATTTGATTCAATTGCTCCTCGTTAGGATCAGAAATCATTACTTTTACTGAGTGAACGGAGCAGAGTTCACAGAGTATTTGAAGGGCTGTGTTCAGCAAACGTGAAGCTCTGTATTGATCCGTTTGTGGTGGGTGAAATATTAATTCCACAGTCTGCTTCACACAGTGTTAGTTTATACTGTAAGGTGTGAAGGTTACAGTAGAAGCAGAGTAATGGAACCCAGATACTGAGGTCTGCTGGATTACCTTAGCACCCTCTGTTTCCTCTTACCTCTCTTTTATCTCTGTCCCATTGGCTGAACATTAGAGCCCTTAGATTCCTGGTCGTGATCAGATTTTTTTTTTTGCAGCACATATTATGAAACCCACTTAATCATAGACACCATTGTCCAAGGTTGCTCGCAGTTTAGCAAATAATTGGACCTAAGTGGTTACATATGACAGTGGCAACGGGGTCACGGAATTAGCGCTTTGATTCTTGGGTCTCTGTAAGACCACGGGGAATATTATTAGTTTTGATAAGTGCGGCAAGATGAATGTGTAAGAATTCAGCCCATTCATTACGGCAGCGCGCTGGCTTTTCTGTGCGTGTGTGCGAGCCAGAGGATCTGGTCTGGTTTCAGTCGCTCCGTCATAATATCCACAGTCATTGAGAAAGAATGTGTCTGCTGAAAAAGTGCAGCTAAATTATCTAAACAAATTGGGTTTCTTTTGTGTCTGGGATCTGATAGACGCACACATTTAGATGGGAGACATTGATTTTGATTCTGAATGGGTTTACTGTTTATTTTGCCCAAATGTCCGAAGTCTCTGACGCAGATTTGCTACTGTGAAGATTTGAATTATTCCATTATTCCAAGCTGTGTAAAAAGTGGACTTTACCTGACATCAGGAGCAGAATGGTACAAGCTTGAGCCTATTCATTAAAGCCATATTCCGTCAGTTGGTCATGCTCCATGCATTTCTTCTGCTTTCTGCTGACACAGCGATTCAGAGGCTCGGTTTGTGTGGCTCACATTCTGAGGTTTAGGAAACACGCGTTGAGAAGCCGCCGAGCCGCACGGATCACAGCGGGTCAGGACTCAGACAGGGCCTGTGGCTTGGCTGCAGCCGTCCTGTGTACATGTGTGATCATGGGGCTGCCACCTCACCCCAGACACTCTCATTACTGAATCATAATGTGACAAATGTCAGAGTGGCTGACTGCTCCGACAGGATGATCTGAGAGAGACTCTCTCCCCCCACAAGGCTGCGAGGTCGTTATCTCTGCCTCGGTGACGGTTGAGTTTCTGCTCGGATTTAAGCATTCACGCCCTTATAGCTTTTTCTTCCCTGATTTGAATCTGTGTTTTTCATCAGGTGTTGAAAAGGTCACGATGTCTGTTTGTTTGTGATTGAAATAACAGTCCTTAATTACACCGATACTGCCTTTGCCATAATGCACTTCCTGTGTGGAAACAACTGATCTCGCTGCAAACAACACAAACACCACACAGTCACAGAAACCATGAACTTCCCTTGAATCCAGGATATTCCCCGCTGGCATTGAAAATATGAGCACATGGAAAAGTCATACAGCCCATGCACGTATAAACACCAAACAAGCATAATTGATCTGCAGAAAGACAGGTTTTTTTTTTCTTTTTCGACCCTCTGCTGAGAGGTCAGGGGTCGGGATCAGCCTCTGGACAGCCCCCCCTGCACCCCCCCACCCTCGTGGTCACGGACAGTTGGAAAGACGAGTTCCTCCATTTGAACAAATGAACCGCGCTCGCAGATGCTCGCCCCTAGCAGTGGCAGTGTTTCTGCTTGGTATGTAGGGGATGTAAATACCTGCGGCATCAGTAAACAGGAGCAGGTCTCTGATCCAGACCACTTAATAACAGCTCCCCATCTGAAATTTGTTAGCTGGGTGAAATAGTATCCTGTAGCGACGGATGTCAACAGAGAGGTCTGATCCAGCCGGCAGCGATGGGGAAAGCCGTCGGGTTTTGCAACTCTTGGCAGAGTGTGCAGTCTCCTCCATGTGCAGATACCTCAGAAAGGAGAGGGTGGGAGAGATGGTCATAAAGAGAGAGAGAGAGAGAGAGAGAGAGAGGAGGTGGGAGCATTAAGATGGAAAGTATAAGAGAGAGTGAAAAAAAGATGCTGATATAAAAAAGAGTGAGAGTCCCATAAGAAGAGATGTCCCCTGTTTGAGTGCAGGTTAACATAGAATGTCGAAATAGTGAATTTTGTCTAAAAGGATTATTAACATGTCGTCCTCAATCCATCCAACACACACGGGAAGAGAGAATCTGTGTGTTTTTTTTTTTTTTAAGTGATATCTGTTCCAGCTTATGGGCCTGAAATGGAGGGACAGAGATGTATTTTAGTGCTTTGAGATTTTTGGGGTCAGGACAGTCTCATCATGTCCTCACATCCAGGAATATTCAGTGAGCATGAGAAGAAGCAGGTCAGCCATAGAAATAAAGGAGACACTGACACAGACAGACAGACGAAGAGAAAGAGGGGAAAATCTGAGGTGGAAGAAAGTAGCGTGCAATCTTGGTGATTTTCCCTGGCAGCTTCTCCCACTGCCCCTGTTCTACACACACACACACACACACACACACACACACACACACACACACAGTACGTGCTCCTCTCACAGCTAAAACTGTTAAAACCAAAACACTAAAAGTCAAAGAAAGATAAACACTGCCGAAGTTAAAGATCACATTTTCTTCCTCTCCCACCCGCGGCCGCTCGCAGCGCAGAGACTTACCAAGCGGTGGGTGAATGGGTTTACTTCAGGGGAGGGAGCGATCATAAGCACTGAACTGTAAGTGTCCTACTGTTGACATGTGACCCATGGCGGTTATAAACCTCAACGGGTCCCCGGACTCTCCTGATCGTACTCAGCTGAGCTCAGATCCTCTCAGAACAACATGCTAACAAATAGGGAAATCCTTTCACGCTCGCTAAGCCTTTTTTATAGTGTGAAGCATTGAGAGATTAAATGATGAAAGGCTACAGCGGCGCTGCACAAACCTCAACGTTCACTTCAACATGGTGCTTTTAGCCGCCTGCTGTGCCGTGATTAGCATCCCAGCCTTCAAATGTTTGTGTATTATATGACCTTCAAATTAATCCTAGTAAGGCTTTCACCACACCCACATCCCTCACTTAGCATTTACAAGCACTATGTAAAAAAACCATAATAACTTTGTTAAAGTTGTATAAGCAAAAATAAGTCTTTATTAATGTATTTGTCACTAATAATTCATCCAATGAGACAGATAAAGATTCTCAATACAGTCAGCAGTAATCCTCAGTCTTCATGTGTAAAAGTATTTTTGTATTATATTAATTAGCGACATACTTCTTATAATTATATGTATTATAGAGTTCACTTGTAGAAACAGATAAACACTACTGAAAGTTAAAAGTTCCCATCTAAGAGGTTCGGGATGACTCTCTTAAAAGGTGCCCTTTATAAAATGTGTATATATATATATATATATATATATATATATATATATATATATATAT
>JBBMOC010000086.1:302769-334680 GCA_037975185.1 Centropyge bicolor
CAATAAAGCTTGCACTGAGCTAAGCCTTTCTGGACGCAGAGAACACCGTTTCTCTACGTATAAATAAAAAATAAATAAAGAAACAATTCTGAAATCCCACAGAACAACTGACAGGCACAGGTGATTTAGAGAAGCTCAACACAAATGCACTCGTAAATCGTATTATACGCAGGTGCACAGCCAAATTCTCACTCAGACGGCTGCGACCTACTGAAGTATGATTGTTTCAATATGCTCTTTTTTTTTTTTTCTCCCTGTGCCATTTTCAAAACCAGCAACATCTCGAGCCCCTCGCCGCGGGAACATACGTTTCCAATTCTGAATCAATCACAAGGAGTTTATCAGATGGCTGAGTTATTTCACCATAAAGCCACTGGTAATGAGCCGTACACAGAGTTTTAATCCGTCTCCTTTCATATCTCACTCACAGAGATGTGTGTTTCTCTCAGTTTGCTGTGTTTCAGGCTCGAGTGTTTGCTTCATGTGGTTCTGCTTCACTGGCTGTGTGAAACAGAGCTTTTGATTTCTCACTCTTGAGTCATACATGCGCTCTTTATGTCTGAAGCTCTTAAGCTTCTTACTTCTGTGTTTGCTTTTGATAAACACTTTGTTGAGTTGTGTTGTGGGATTGTTCCACTGCAGCTAAATAAATACTTCACAACTCGCGCACAAACTGAGCTGTGTAATCAAACTCACTGAAACGCTGGAGCATCTGCGCCGCGCTCGACATCGCCTGTCAATCAAGCGGTGTGGGCGGCACGCTAACATCCTTTCCTCTTTCTGTTGAAAAACAGATCAGTCCCTCAGACAAAATGTGGTATATTGCTTCTGGCCTGTCTTGTAACATACTGGATGCTTGCACCTCTTTGGGCCAATAAAAGTCAGTCAAATGAAACAATCTGCAGAGGAATAAAAAATGTGGTTAAATCACTCCACAATAAGGCAATAATCTGTATTACATGTTATGAAACATTAGAGATTCATAAGCCAAAAGCTTTGGCAACAACTGTTTGATAGATGATAGCATCCACATGTCAACTGATATCAATTTAAGTGTTCAAATTTGGAATTAAACTTTTTTTTATTTTTACTTTGTGAGTGTCAGCCATATTTGTTTAATGCTGTCCGTGCAGTGAGAAGCTCCTTTATACATTATTGTATCCAGTTTGGAGGATAATTCATTTTCTATGTCTCCATTATAAACTGTAAATTCAAAACACTACAACAATATATTTTTAATTATTTTGATACTTTCTCCAGTCTGAAACAAGTGTGCAACGGTTTCACAGAAGTCAGTGATGAGGGCACAGGAGAGCAGCTCCAGCCATGTAAACACCTCCCCCTCATCCTCCCAGGAGAGCGACCTCGAGCGAGCACACCCGCGGCCTCCTGGGCCCGGGAGGAAATGAGGGGAGGAGGAGGAGGAGGAGGAGGAGGAGGAGAGGGAAGTGGCAGGCTCACAAAGAGAGACAGAGTGAGGTGAGATAGGGAGAGGCTCAGCTCACCATGCCAGATCAAAGACGGAGGTTATGCACCGCCGCAGCCAAAGTAAGCACATCAGTGGTGGGGCTGTCGGCTAAACTTGTTGCCTTTAGATTTCTAATTTGGGACACTGCTGTTTTATTGTTCTCAAGTCTGGATCACAGCGTTTCTGGTTTATTTGGCCTTTTTCATGTGATCTGAATCAGACACCTGAATCCTCCTGGGTCAGGTCATTAGCTTCAGCAGCATGTCAGACTCAGCCGACCACAGAGAGCCATAAAGCACGTCGTCTGAAAAACGAGGCCCGTCAGAGACTCTCAGGTGGAGATTAGAGCCCGGCTTCACTTTGTCTCCCCGCATGAGAGCGCGTCGTCGCTATTTCTCAGGAAAGCTCCGGCTCTCTTATCCAGCCGAGCCAGGAGCCCTCGTCTAAAAACAGCAGCAGACATATTGATTGGAAATCTCTTCAGTGACATCAGAGCACTTACTGTTTACACTCCCTGCTTTATTTCTTTATTTCTGAGCCCCCTATGTGCAGGTGGACCGAGTTTTGAAATGTTGCCTCCGGTTTACAAGCACACAGTAACACACAGTAACACACAGTAACACACAGTAACACACAGTATTTCTACTGCAGGGTTGGTTGGTTGGGCCTGAAAAATGAAAGCTAAATTTCATTCTTGTGGCAGTACAACAAATAACAAAACACTAGAAATCTAAAGCTCTGTATTGTAAATCTGCTAAAAATAATTTTTATTTTTAATATTTATATATCATTTTTATATGAATATCTTATTTTTGATGTTTTGATGTTTACTTCTACATCTTTTTAGGACAAAATTGAAATGTAGATTTAATTATTCTTTAAGCCAAAAAAGCTAAGGGTGTGCAACGTTTTTGCAGCCCTGAGTCATGTCTGCAGGCATTAATTAAGGGTAGGGCAACCTGTATGTTGCCTGAGAGGCAAATCCAGATCAATGAAAGTCTGACACTCACACAGAAATAGTTGAAGGCATCTCCAATGAGCGTATCAACATTTTTATTAACTCAGGTCTTCTCTCATCTGAACTGCGGTGGCAGGACAGTAAGGATGAAATTGAGTGAGGGGGCATGTCCCCTCCCACCCAGCAGAAATGATGCCCTGAAGTCTGAATCGCAGCTTTCATGGCCTGGTGGTTCGCCTCGGTCGTGTGAGGAGATGATTGTCTGGCGTGGCCGTGTTTTCACAGGACCACACAGCTGCTGCAGGGCAGTTGTAAAACCTCAGCTCTCAGGCTAAACTCAGCTTTGTTTTAAAACAAACCCTCGCTCCGCGGCACTATCTCTCTCTCTTTTTTTTACCTCTCTCTATCTGGTCTGTCCGTGGTGGAGGCTGAGTGGTTCCACATGGGAAGGCCCAGGGCTTCACACATCAGCCGAGCTGTGGGGATGAAATATGCTGTCTGTACATATCATCACATCATTAGGCCCAAAGGGATCCCAGCGATGGATTAGAGGCTGTCTACCTGCGAGGCTCAGATGAATTTATGAAGCACTTTATCATGATGAAGCATTAGTGGAACACTTTGTCTCTTTCCATTTGTGTTTATCTGTGGGAATAATGATTGTGTCTCCCTCCATGTTGCTCATTCTCTTCCAGTCTCTCCGTCTTTATTTCTCTCCACGTGTCATGTATGTGTGTGTTCTGACCTTTGACCCCTCCCTATTTTTGACGCTGCTACTTATCGGCGCAAGATAAGTGACGTGGCCTCTCCGTCCAGCCGTGTGTGGGAGGCAGCAAATGGTCCATTAAGTGTTTCTGCTGAGGCCCAGAGAAGATTTGATATAGTGGGGAAACAAAAGTAATATGTAGCAGGAAATTCAATTGTCTCTCTCCAGCAAGTTTGAGCTTTAGTTTGGCTTCCCCACCAAATCAATTTCACATGAAAGCAGTTCAGATGAGGTTTAGATGTGAGTCTCTCTCGCTGTCCTTTTGCTCTCTGCGAGCGCCTGCACGCCGCTGTTTATCTGTGTTTATACCAAAGAGCTTGTATGACTCAGATCTACTTCCTCAAATGCTGCCGAGCGTTTGAGTGCCACAATAGAAGGAAGCCCCCTCCTCCTTCTCACAGACCTGATGTGCTACTACAGGAGGGAGAGTAAGCATAGGAAGCACCCCCTCCTCCGACAGTGTGAAGGTCCCTGACCCCAACACAGCTGCACTTTATTCATACAGTGAAAGTGAGAGAGGTTCAGGAAGGTGCCCTCCTCCGCTCCTCTGGCATCAGGAGACTCCGAGCCAGAGCAGGAAGCCTCCGTTACAGGCCGGAGGTCAGAGGTCGTGTTTGGGACCGTCAGCTGAGGGAAGCCGGGGGACGGTGAAGTCAGGCCTGGTTTGGCCGAGGGCGATCGTGTTACGACAGCAGGAACCTCCGCGCGGCTCCCAGGCCTCGAGGCTCTGCGGCTCACCCGACCATGGGGCATCCTCCACTCTCTGAGGAAGCTGGGCTGTTATCGAACCCCCGCGCTCAGCGCTCTCCTCGAATAATGCTAACTAGATCCCCAGTGCAGGTCAAGTTCACGGTGAGCTCTCAGAGCAGCCGAGTGATAAATGAGTGATCATAACACCCAGGCTTGGATTACTGAATAAGAAGGAGGCCAAACTGGAGCAATATCACTTCAAATAGCTTTGTCTTATCATGAAAATTATGTGTTTAATTTGTTTTGATTGGTTCCTGAATTCGCTGGACGCCCACATTTTGCAGTCGCTCATGCAGGTTTGCTGTTTCAGAGGTAGATTTTCTGTGGTTGGAAAAACTTTTGAGCGCATCATCTCGGTCTTGTGCCGCAAAAAATCCCAACAAAACCCCCAAAAACTATGACATAAAGTTTGTTTAAGAAGAAGAAGAAAAAAAAAACGACTCTTAAATCGTGACGTTTCTGTGATCGACAAGATAAGCATTGAGTTAGCTGTTCCGTGCTTCGCTCACTTCACTGGTTTCTATGTAGACAGTGAATGACATCAATGATCAAAAATTGCAGAATTATGACATGAAAAAAACCAGTTGAATCTCATTATGTGACTGTCTTGATTTCTGCAGGAGCACTGGTTCTGTGTATCAAGCATCACAGACCGATGTTGTTTGTCACAGTAAGGTGTTTTGCTGTGTGTTAAGCCTTCAGAGTCATGCCTGTGTTACTCAAGCCGGACTTCCTAACCTAGATTGTATCTTCTCAGCAGTACCTGTAGCAACATGCCCACGCCTACGCAGCCCCTTGTGTTTTTTAAAGCCGTGCTATTTTTGGTGTGAAAGCCCGCTGGGCCTTCTGCTATGGTTGATCTCAGACAACCTGTCACACATGAGCGAACTGTTGCCCACCTGTGCGTCTCACACAGTCACTTTGATAACCCAATGGGGCAGCTTATATAAGTTGATCTGTACTGTAATATGCACTATACTCCACCAGCTCCTCTAGCAGGGAGGAGCAAATCATTCTCCATCGTAGTAGATACAGACAGATTATTGTAGCGAGGTCAACGTCCAGCCAGGAGCCACGCCCGATGGAGACAGGGCTAACTACAGGCCGTGGCCAAGACATACAGGTAGCCCTTCACAAAGGAGCTCGATTGTTCATTGAACTGTTGAACACAGCTGGCATCACACTCATATTTTTATGTCACTCTCACACCTGCCTGAAATAGATCTCCCAGCTTCCCGGCCCTGAGTATGAGTCCTGACAGGTCCGGGCTGCGCTTTACTGATTGCACTGGCACTGTGGCTAATAAAGGATGTCACTCAGTTTAACGAAGACTAGCAGCTCACGTTTTTCTATTTTTTTTTTTTTTTTTTTTTTTTCAGCAGGGGAGTATTTGCGGTGCAGTTTTCCACTGTTTTTGTTTATTCACGAGAGGGTATCCTCCCAGATACAGCTTTCCATTATTAACCTAGTCAAGTGAAGAAAGAGGAAAACAAAAATAAGTTTCCAACGCTGGTGAGAGCGATGCCAGGTCACAGGGAGTTCACATGTGAATGGATCTGACAATAAACATAGAACTTTGCATTGTTGTTGTGTAACATAAAGCAGCAGATTTTTTTTCCCCATATAGAGATTGTGAAAGTGGAAAATAAGCCTCTGCTATGTTTTATGAAACGCTACAACCAGCTTTACAAGGCCGAGTTTACAGAGGAGATCTTGTACTATACCCATGCCCATCTGTATTATGCAAGGGGCTGAATTATTGGAGCCAAATTCCACTCTGAACAAAATGTTCCCCAGCATGTCTGACTGCTTTCCCTTCTTCTGCATATTTGTGGTTATCTAGTCACTTCATGAAAGGTGAGACAGACGCAGAAATGAAGAGCTGTCATGTGGGAGACTTTGACTTAGAAGGAAAAACAGAAAAATGTGTGACACTTGATCTTAGTCCTTTTTTTCTGCCAAACATAATCAAAACTGAATTCAATAAAATTGATTGGATGAAAAAAAAATATTTCGAGTAAAATGAAATTAACTGCACTTTGAAGAGCTGTGGCCAAAAACAGTCGGAGAAGCTCAGAACACATGTGCACAGTCATTACCTGCGTGTGTGTCATTCAGGTTTCATTCTTGAAAATTTCCTCATTTCCCAGAAGTTGTCGCAACTAAATAGTGACATGAGCTACGCCATTAAACGGATATAAATAGCAGCTTGGTGTTGTTTTGTGGTGCAACAGTTGGCCACATCCTGTTTCTGAGATTCTCACGTTGCCGCCACAGTACACAGATGAAATGCAGAGGCCAGTGTTTTACCTTTTTTTCTTCTCTCTTTATCGCTCGTTTCTTCAGAATGGAACATCGTCGGTCATGCCAATGGAAAATATCAGTTGATAAAGCACATAGAAATAACATTGCAGTTAATATGTGGGCGGAGGAGACGTCACTCTTTTTTATGGTGACTGAAAAGAAGAAAGGAAGTTTTCCTCTGAGAAAAATAAAGGGCAGCACTCGTGGCTTTTTGCCACTGAGCTGCTGGGTTTTCCCTTTCCTCCTTCAAAATGACCTGGAGCTGTTTTCTCACCTCGGCTCACGGAGAAGAGCAGCGACATTAAAGTTTGATCGTTCAATTGTTGCATGTGCTTGCACTTCCTTTATGTCCTGCCGTGGCACAGCTAAAAATAACCTCATCGTGTAAATGCCTGTTTAGCCCGGAGTTGAAAACAGGCAGCAGTGTTGGCACAGGTTGGATTTTTCCATTGGGAGTTCCTCCTGTTTAGGGAGGTGAGTCCCAACCAACCTGTTTGTGTGTGTGTGTGTATGTGTGTGCAAATAGGTGGGTGTTTGGCTGCATGTCAGAGACCAAGGCCTGCTATTATAGGTGTGTGGCCTACTTCTTTAATTCATTCTACTATTTTTTCTTAAATATTTTATTTGTTTACTTACGTATCTATTTTTGTCTCCACTGTTTAGTGTGCACTTAAATTTCTTGTAGATTAGTTCAGCTGACATCATCACCTTTGTCATACAAGAAAAGGTAGATTAAACGTAAAACCACCTCACAGCATTGAAACGGCTGGCCGTTAAAAAGACTCCATCTTGTTTTCTATGAAGTGTTGTTTTTGTCTTCATCAGTGCAGATGCACCGTTCACCAGCAGTATCTCGTGATAACACACTGCAGGCCCACACTGGGCCTCAGAGTGGGTGGACTTCCTGTCTCGGCTCCTCACCGCCGATGGTGGTTTCACCAGACGCTCCCTCTCTCTCTCTCTCTCTTTGTCTGCCTCGGCCCACTTTATCACAACAAGCTGTAGAAGTGAGGAGCGTCTTGTTTGCGTCGAGCCGCGGGGCTCCGGGTCCTCGCCATCTTCGCAGTCACTTCCCGCTGTTTTGCCAAAGAACACAGAGCAGATAAAGGCTGGGGACTGATCTGTGTCTGCCCGACTGTGGGAAAGGCGCGGGCACAGGAACTAGAGCAGGAAAGACAAGCCGGTGACTTGAAAACAGACGTGTGTGTGTATGGGGCCGATATGAGGCTGGTAATGACAGTGATATGTTTGGATTGCAGCTCCTGATATCAACTATTTTTCAACGTGACCACATCTATGCCAAGTATTCAGTGTGCTGTTGCCTCATGTGACATTATTTACTGCAAGGTGCACGCACCCGAGAGTCGCCTCGTCTACAGTCAAAGTGTTCTCTGCTCATAAATCTCATTGGACGAAGGCAAAATTTAAACTCTAACATAAAAGCTTGCAAACAAAATGTGACTCACTCATTGCTCAACATTCATCCCGGGACTGAGAGAGGCATTAGGTGCACACTCTTTAACTAATCACCTCTCTTCCCCCTGCATTCCCAGGAATCATAGCTGCATTTTACTGCTGCGGGGCCCGGGGCCAAAAGGAGCTGCCGGGCCCCTATTAATCCCTGCAGACCTCCCAGCCCCACTCTGCAATATGGACAGTTTTTGTTCTAGAATACTGCATACATTCCTCCAGATTTCCTATGTGCTTATTTGAATTGATTTGACATGAATTTATGGATATGAACACAAACCTGGACTGATGAAGGCCTTAAAACCAGCTACAGACACAATGAGGCCGTGTTAAGATTCTGAAGTAAAGCAAGAGCCACCGGAGACTTCTTACTGTGTCCTGTTCTGTTGTGGTGCATATTCCTAAATCAAACTTCAGTGAAAGTGCTGATCCAGTGATTTATTATCAATTTATTATTATTAAAAAAAAAAGTATTATTATTTAAAAAAAAAAAAAAAGCAGAGGTTTATTTATCCTGACCTTTAGTCTCTGGTATGAGTCACACAAAACCCTCAATACTACACTTCCCACAATGCAACTTTATAGCATCTTTCTTTAGGCCCTCCCTGTCTAGCAAACTTAAACCAACCCAAACTGAGATCCTTTTTTTATCAGACTTTAGGATATAATAATGACAAATAAACTTTATTTATATAGCACTTTTTTATAATCATATAAAACTGTTTGAGCACATCACAATGTGTAAAATCTGGGGCCATTTAAATTAGCACAAATTGAAACAGAGTGGCTCTCAACCTCTCTGGGGGCCTGGAGTCCTGGGGCCCTTCAGCCTCTGTAACTTCTAGACCACCTCTCTTCATTAAATGCAATAGTGTTTTAATGATGTGAATTGTTATCCAGTGTGACGAGTTCATCATGACGAGCAACTTTCTCCTTTCTGTCTGCAGTTAACGAGATCATCAGGAACGACCTCTCCAGCATTTCCGTGCACACTCACGCATAGACGTCGAGAAGTCTTCTGCAGCAGCACACACACACACACACACACACACACACACACACACACGAACTGCAGCATCATCAACAAAACAGAGGACAGAAAAACAACAGCTAGAGATCCAGATGATGAAGAATGAAGCTTTGACCAGGATCTCCCACCATCAGTTCCTCCTCACTCAAAGACTGGCTGCAGAGTCACATTGACAATCACTGGCAAGCTCAATTTGAATAAACAGATGAATGTTATATTTACAAAAAAAAAAAAAGGGAAGTGATATCAGGGGCAAAGTATACGACTACACTTGCCTTAATTCACAGCAGATGTTGTTTAGTGGACCAAACAGCTCAATGAGACTGAATTACTTCTATCGTCGACAGAATGACAATCTTCATTTCGAGTGTGATCTGTATGTTAATGCATGGACGAGCTAAAAGGGACGACACGTGTCACGCTTCATCACTTTGGTTCATTTGGTTTGTGCAGTCAGCCCGCGACGACCCAATCGGTGCCTTACAGCAGTGATACTGGCAGCAAGACAACAGCAGCAGTCACACACATGCAAATGGTTCACTGGAACCCCAAAGTGGAAGTTTTTATATGACCTTTTTGTATCATTTCAATTTGTTTACAGGGAAACAGAATTTAAGAAAAAAGGCTGGAAAATGTGTAGGGAGTATGTGAATAGATTAGAACTGTATTTTTTTCCTGCGTCCTCATTATTATCTCATGGTTCATTTATACTGAATGTTATTGTATGATATTCTTTTGTATAAACACGTATTTGAAAATGTACTTATGTATGCCTTATGCTTATATCATGCTATTTAGCTTCTCCTTTTTTTTTTGTCTTCCCCTTGATATGATTTGTACCATTTCTACCACTTTGCATTATGCTTTTCACCTTAGTGCCTGTTTTTGATCATCCTGCCCCGGTCTTCCAGTCCGCCCGTCCCAACCACGACATGATGATGCACAGACAATCAGAGAAATATACAGAACATATCCTATGACAACAGTTCCTGGTTGAGGGGCTTATAAAGGCAGGTTTTCTTCTCCCCCAGCTATAAGATATTGAACAATGGTATGCTTACCTGCTCAATTGAAATGAGAATACTCGTGGACAATATGTATTTGTCTGTTACTTCTTGCACTGCAGGTTTGCTTGTAAATAGGCACAGGGATAATCTCCGTATGCCACAGGCTCAGTTGTACTCATCCGCTGAGGAGTTGGCAGGACTGTTACATACTGTCGGCAATAATTGATCTGAGCAAAACCAAAGGATTTTATCTTTGGTGAGATTATTGTCCAAGTTTCCTTTTTTCTGTCGGAGACTTCAGCGAAGAGCGGCTCCTCGTACAAAAAAGAGAAAAAAAACAAACAAAACATTATGCACTTTACCGTAGAAACAGAGCAGTTTTTCTTGCTTCCAGACCAAATATTGTAGATTGATTTCCATGTGGTGTCATAAACTCACCGACTCTTCTCCCACACAGCTGCAGTCTTTTCCATGTTATCTGTCTTTTGGAGCATGCACATCGTAATAATGTTGGGGATCATTTAGCTGACAGTAGCTTACAATATAGCTTCCTAATACATTTTTGGACTTATAGTATAATAGCATGACTAAACTGTATGAATAAGGTTTCTATTTTGTGCCTTACTCTCTTTCTTGGCTACAAGATCGTCGCAAGTCTATATTGCTTTTTCTGTGTAGGCACAAGGTGAAACATTTTTCTCTTTAATATGAAATATTTATGAAAAATGAAATGTGTTTTAAGTGCATTTAATGTGTTCTAAACAATGAATTAATAAATGGCATAATGGTGACCATACATATTATAAGTTCTCTCTTTTTTTTTTTGAGAAAGTCTATTAGAGATTTTGTGACCCTTTTCATATTTCTTTTTTTTTTAAAGTAAAACTAAGCCTCTGGAATGTTTCATTATTTTTAACTGTTCGGGTTTTTGACATCAGATATTTGTCAGCAGTTACTTGGCCACTATATGGCTATTTATATAGCATCTAAGCTATTTCTTGGTCATCCGTATGATTTGTGTTCTTGTTTTAACTCCAAACAAACGTATATTTCTCTTTCTGGAAAACTGGAGGATCACTTTCATCAGTATATTATGGATTTTATGAGCCTTTTCATGTTACCTTTTTAAAGTAAAGGGTTTTTTAGGTTGGGAATATGTTCAGAAACTCAGCTAGTTCAATTTATCTGAAATATTACATTTTGTATAAAAAGAAATATTGAATCAGTTGTCGATGGATTCAGCCTTTTTTTTCCCTCAGTTTTTCCCTCAATTTATGCTAAAAGCATTCTTTGACTATTACATGCATGGCCCATATGGCTATGCTTTAGTTTTAAGGCCTTCACTGTAACTACTTGGCTGAGTGATCTTCTTGTGTTATATAGCTTGACCTTAGTAAACCTCAGACTGTTCCAGCCTGTACCTATATCCCAAATAAAACCTGAAAAGGAGACAGCTTGACATTGACAAGAGTAAGGAAAAATATTGTTTTTCATCCCACTTTTTTTTTTTTTTTTTTTTGGGTAGACAAAACAAAAATGTATCACACTGGTTTTTAATTTAATTCTTACATTCATGTCTTTACTCAGTATTGTAATTGTACCTGTATAATTAGTACTAGCTGTTTTACTTCTTGCAATTTTCCCCATTCATTTGCCAGCAAAGAGCACACTTGGTATTCCACTGCCTTCCACTTTTGTTTCAAACCGAAATACAAACAGACCTACACTATACTTACAGAATGCAACAAGCTGCTGATGTGCCAAGTACAAGCAGGGGCCTGTGTGTTTTCCGGTGAGTATTGTTAGAGGTGGCTAGTTATGCTCCTCGCCATGGGAGCTGTGCCACGCTCCTGTGTACCACCTGCCAGTCCTCCAGACTTTTTCCATCCAGCAAAGTTATGAAGCGCCCATCCCCATAGTGACAGAAGGCAAGCCTAGGCGGTGCTCCCCTGTACGACCGTGGTGAGCCCAAAATAGCCCCACTATTTACAGATGCAGTCACGCCCCTTTTTCCTGGCACCCTGTTCTTCTTACCTTAGTCTTCCTCTGACAGCGCCGTAGCCTTTGACACAGTGGAGAGATGACTCGGGGCCATAGTTTCCACCAAGCGCTACAAGCAGGGAGTCGAGCCAGAGCAGTGGAATATTCATAATCTGAGAACAAATGGAGCTTCTATCTACTGATATGTGTTGAAAGATGCATTTATTTTTTCAATGACAAAAATAACAGCAATTCTTTTTTTCATGTATTTGGTGGAAATCAGTCTTTCAGTTGCAGGAGCGAAACACTGAATTATGCAGGCTTAAACAGCAAATGCTCACAAGGTTTATTTGCTTTAGCTTTTTAGCATATAGACCAACATTTGCACATGTTCCATGTTTAGTAAAGCGCTCTGAGCTGCATTACTGGTATGCTTATTTGCTTTCAAAGGTTAGATGAGAAGATTAGAACAACGTCGATATCTGTAAATACGAAGCTGTGGCAGGGAGAGGGTTAACTAACATACACTGGAAATGGAAGAAACAGATAACTTGCTTCTGTCCAATGGTAACAAAATATGCCTACCTCTAAAGGTCACTAATTAAAATCTGGTTTGCCTGAGCTGTCCAAGAATTGAACCATGAAAACAAAAAGTTATGGTTTTCACAGGGCAGTTACAGTATGTGCTGGAATATTAACGTCCAACTCAAATTAAAATGCTGCTACAGTATACATATCTGCTCTGTAGATCACTTGTCCTGGTTTCTCGTTTAAGAAAAATCAGAAATCATAAAGAAGAAATTTATACTTTTTTTTTTTTTCATGATGTGTAATTTGACGAAATACTGTTCCAGCCTCCATCTACACGTTTGGATTCAGTCAATCAAAACGACAAACCAGTGACATCATACGTGGAGTTTTCAGACTGGATAGTTTCTAAGTTGCTCGGCTGCAGCACATTGAACAGCATGTAAACATACCTGCAAATGTCATTTCGGTCGGGTCAGACGCCGCCGTGGATTCTTTTTTCCTGGATTCATGCGGTGTCGGAATAATCAGAAAAATCAGCTCCCGACTGGGAAAATTCAAGTCAGGACAACAACTCGGAAAGTCTGCGAAAGTTTTGTTACATGACTTGCCCACTTTGACGTCACATAGAACTATGAAACATGGCGGACGAAAATAGACGTTTGCGTAATGGTAACTGTTTGTGTTGCATATTGTTTTCTGCTAACATGTAATTTGAAAAAAGGTACTAAGTGTGGCCATTAATTTGTGGAGTGATCGAGACTATTTACAACACATCTTCTTCATCCATGTTGTTTCCACATGGTGAGTTCATGAACACCTTCCCAGCTCATTAAATGGGAGATTCAACATGGCCGTCTGTGAGCCGGTCCCCTCTGTTTCTAATATGCAAAGCTTAGCTGTCGTCTGTCTGTCCGCTTCATACTGAGCAGACTGATACGAGCACAGTAATATTCTTCTCATCTAACGTTTTGGCAAGAAAGTGAAGAAGTGTGTTCTGCAAAGTATCAGTCTGTTCCCTTTAAGGTGCTGTGTAAATAAGAGCTTGAACGTCTGTGTTCCTGTAAGAGTTTGACAGAACGGCTTTGAGTGTGAGATTTATAGAATTTGTGGCTCACACAAGTTGTGTTAGAATAAATGGCTCCAATGTGCGACACTTGTCCGCGTACACTGTTTTCATTTAGTCACAGCAAAGCTCCACAGCAACATGTTGGCGTGCCAGGAAAGTTGGTTTATTGCATTTCTTATCTGATTCTGACAAAGTTTTTTTTAAATAAAAACACTCAGTGACATCAGAAATCTGTCGGTAGCTCCGGCCTCGTTGGCTTCGGCTGCTGACGTCGTGTACACATGATTTCTTGCTAATCTGTGTGATTTGTGTTTTTCTCTGAACTCCAAACAACCTGATATTTTCCTGCTGGAAACTTCATGTGTGTGTGTGTGTGTGTGTGTGTGTGTGTGTGTGTGTGTGTGTGTGTGTGTGTGTGTGTGTGTGTGAAACTTCCTTTTTCCATGTTTTCAATGATTTTGCCAGGAAAAGAAAAACCGTGACGTTTTATTGAAGATGATATTTGATTGTGTGAAATGAGAGGCTCCTTCATGCAACAGGAGCTGAGGCTGATGAAGCTCCATTGATTTACAGTCTGACTGACTCTCTGATAGAGACCGACCGGCCGGCCGGGGGACTGAGACCCCAGCGTCCCTGCAGTGGAGACGAGCAAAAAGCAATCTGTGACCATGATTGCAGCGCGTGGCGTTTCCTCCCCGGGGCCCACATGCTCACAGCACCTGGCAGAGGGCACGACTCCGAAGTTTCATTGTACGGATTTATGGCGTCTTTACGGCCCTGCTTCCTCCCCCGGTGCACCCCCACAGAGCCCTTGATTTTGGCTTTTATAAAGTGAGTGCATAGGCACGGTGTTGGAGCTCCTGCCCTCGTCTCTCGTCGTCCATCTGCAGGCAGTAAATCCTCAGTGTACCTCTGTTCTGAAGCATGTTGAGAACCAGAGGTGGCTTTAAGAGATGCTTGAAGAGATAATTGCTTGACCATACTGAGGGACCTTTGATAGTTTTGTCCCATAAGCCAGGTCTACATCTGATCTTTTTGCTCCCTCGAGGCCGTTATTGTGATTTTCTTTTTCTTCAGAAACACGTGTCACATGACCATAAACAGACCGTCTTATCAGTTACCTTTCAGATGGTAAAGAAAGAAGATGGGACTATGTGTGTGGATGTGTTTACATGTGTTTTTTTAATCTGCTTTGGGTGGGGTTTTGGGGGCTCCGCAGGTGTACGCGGACGCCCCTTCCACATGTGACAGGACCAGCAGATGAGGCGCCGACATGCTGACATGGTCACATGGTCCCGTCGCTGCGGAGCCACAGACAAATCACCTTTTTAAAAGACACTTTAAGAGAGCCTCTGAAAGGCAACCAGATGGGGCCTGGAAAATCCAGCGCCGTCTTTTATTCTCCATCTGCAATCATTCAGCTTGATTCGCTCGCTCTTTTGTGATGCGTGAAATGTTGTGCAAGGATTTATAAAAATTTAGCGGCGCGACAGATGTTTGCGCTTAGGAGATGTGAAAAGTGAGAATTATCTTTGAGGGTCTGTTTATGTGATGGCAACACGTGAGTTCTCTATTCTCCACATCAAAGTTGATGCGTTCAGTATCCCTCTGTTTCTTCATCAAAAACTCCAAGACATCCCAGCACTCATTCCTCCATTGTTTGCTGTAAACGTTTGGGTACATATGCAGAATGTTTATGTTGAAGTACACTGTAGCGCACATTAGGGATGCTCTTAATGGGCTACAGTAAAAGCCCTTGCTGGTCCAGAGTTCAGGCAGGTGCAGACTCTTACAGTAGATAAAGGAGCCTGGCTCTGGAGATGAGTTCACGACAATCACTGTGAGGCTTTTAGACGCCTTCTCCAAGCTCAATCTTCATTTCCCCTGACACTGATTTTGCAATAAGGATCCGGAGAAAAGGGGAATGTCCATCTATTCATTTTAATGATCCCTCATTATTGACTGCTGGCAGGGAGGGGGCGGGCAAAGGTAATGATTCTTTGTCTTTGCTGGCCAATCACTCCTCTTAAAGGAATAAGACTCTAAATAAGGCCACTAATGGATGCCCAGTGTGACCTCAGGCTGACCCCACATGCAACCATGCGAACTGACTTCCCGACATGAAGGAGTGAGCTGCTTTAGCCATCTCTCTCTCTTTTTTTTTTTGAACTGGTTTGGTTATGATTTGTCTAAACAGAAATTTAAAACGTCTAACCACAACGTCAGCGTGGTCTATAAATATTGATTTTTAAAAATGAAGGAGATATAGACATTGTTTTTGCTTACTTTAACTCGGATGATTAAAACAAAAGTTTGACATTTTGGGAAGGTAAGTTTTTTTGCTTTGTTGCCAAGACTTTCTTGAAAAGATCGATACCACTTTCATTTCTGAAAGCTCTACATGAGGCCGGCAACCACTTAGCTTAGCTTAGCATAAAGACTGGGAACAGTTTGGTCCAATGTCCAAAGGTGACAGAACCTGTCTTCCATCACCTCTGCAGCTCAACAGTTAACATATGTGTTATTCTATATGTTATTTATTTAACAAAAACCTGTGTGTGAAAACGACGTGTTCTGGATGGACGGGGGTTTATGTGCTGATTATGACTCGTACTATGTCACTTCCTTGAGTCTCCACTGGTTGTCTGACGACCTCATGGCGACAACAAGTCAGAAAGAAGTTTCTGAGCCCATCCAAAAAAATAGTCTGATTTTGTTACCTTTGGATAAATGTGAAGCTAAAGGCTGGAATCGGGCGGCTTAGCTTGGCACAAAGACTGGAAATGTAGAAAACAGCTCGACTGGCTGTGTCCAAAGGTAACAGAAATCCACCTACCAGCGCCTATAAAGCTCACACACTAACACAGAATATTTCGTTACATGTCGCCGGGAAAGTCGCACGGAGTCGCTGCGCCCAACCAAGAAACAGTCCAGCTCCAAAACCGGCCATGAAACCACAACTTTCTCTCATGGCTTCACAGCGACATCAGTCTTCTCAACTGGTTCTCAACACGAAAACACATGAGCACAAAAAAAACTTCAAATCTGCATATGGGTTTGGAAACCTTCAGGAAATTATTTTGAAAATATTGGCATGAAAGTGACTTACATTTTGGAGATAATACTGAAAATACTGATGCATTTTCCTTTTTTTGACTGCAGGTGCAGGTGATGTGATTTATAGAAATGTGAGTGTGTGTGTGCGCAGAAGCATCATTAGATCATCGTGCGCACTGATATCAAATTATGTAGCCTTTAGTTTAGTATTTATGTGCGTGTGTGTGTGTGTGTGTGTGTGTTAGCGAGCCTTGGCTGTCATCAGTCTATCAAGGTAATGAACCCTACTTTACTGCAGCCTCCAACAGCTCTTTAAGGCATACTTCACACCAGTGAAGAAATACACTCAGGTATCGGTTGTTTTGCCTGGATGGTCGGCTGGATGATGGGTGGGCGGGGATGTTATTAGGAGCATTCATCTGCAAGGCTCCCCAAGCCATACTATACTGAAACTGACCACAAGACAACCCTATCACGCTCACAGATTACCTGTCTCCTGCACTGTATATGAATGTTTTATCATAAAAGCTTTTCTTTTTTGCTAAGTGCCTCCTTGAGTGTTTGCTTTTAACTTTTGATTACTTCGTCTTGTTGCGAAGAAGAAAAAAAAGAAAAAGACCCGGCCCATTTGAATATAATGGACTTAACGGGAAAGGTAGCCTCTGTTGCTTCGTGGAGAGGATGCACCGCGGCGGTGCAGTCCAACACAGTGGGTGTGAAAAAGTTTGCACAAAGTGGTCGTTTCAGAGAGTTTTCATCCTGACATTGTCAGAGTGGAGCAGGTGGAGAGAGTCGAGGGAAAAAACAGACATGACACAATCATATAAATAAAAGAGTGTGGCAGGCTTCGTATAGGATCCATATGTTTCCGTCTGTGAGGAAATATAGGATGTCATGCATTACAGTGTAAAAAGACTCATTTACAGCCATTAAAAGCCGCCCGACTCAACATCTCTGCTCTTGATGTGGTGGATCACGTCTCACATATGATAGCCCAGATTCTCTTTTTATACAGTCGTGAGTCATTTAGAAGAAAAAAATATTTTTCTCTCATTCGGTCTAGACGTTGAGGTTTCCAGCCCTTAGCCCCCCCCGCCCCTCCTGCTCCTCTAGGTTTTTACCAGACGTCGCATTGTGAGAGGGGAATGGTCGATTGCATAACGGAAGGCGAGACTTGATCGTTCCTGGCCTTCTCGCAAAATTCAATCATTCTCTGCATACTCCAATCCCATGACGGCCCATTAAAGAGCAGCGCGGGCTAGGATTTCCCCTCATGTGTTTTAAATTGAAATTACGGTCACAAAGTCTGCCATATGCATGAATCAAGGAAGACAAGGAGCTCGGGGAAAAGGAGATATCAAAATAGTTGGAGCGAAGGGGAGACAGAGAGATAAGGAAGTCTGCAGCCTTTCTCTCATTACGTGACTTGTGTCATCCTGCCACCCACATTCACACTGGGCAGCATGTCCACCTGTCTCCATCTCAGTGAGCTCGGATCATAGAGCTTCAAGGGACCAGGAAAAAAACTGTAATCGTGAATGTTTCCCCATACATAGATATTTACCTATTGTCAAGCCAAACAGGCCTGCAGCTTTTAAACTCAGCACGCCGTAAGTCACAGAAACTACAGGGAGAGATAAGAGGAATAGGTGAAGTATGAGACATCAGGAGATGATGACCCCAGATGTTCTCTGGAGGAACCACTGGGATCTGAATCACACCATGACTGGCCACGAGTTCCTCATTCCTATTTGTCCCCGTGGACTGGAGGAAGGATAAACACACACACACACACACACACACACACACACACACATACACACACACATACACCTACATGGATAAGACACTCTCTCTCTGATTTATTGAGAGGAGGATATGATGCAGACATGACCTGGGCTAACACCCCAGAGACGTGCATCACTCCTCCACCTAAACTGAGGTTGAGCAATTCCTCCACAAATTTGGAAAAAAACAATATGAGGAGAGAGGATTTCTGTTTATGTGTTATGAGTTATGAGTTTTTATTTTCGGCCGAACAGGATATTAAGTTAAATCTGTCTTGCAAATGTGACTTCTTCAAACGGGTTATTTTTTATATCTATATATATATAATTACATTACTATATGAATTGAAGTGAGTCCTGCAGATCAGAACTGTAGCAGTTACTTGAATCTTGAAGGCTGACTGCAGCTGAGGTGCAGGAGCCTCACTTCCTCATGAGGATCTTTTTATCATACAGTGACATCTAGTGTTGGTTTTATAGATGTGCAGGCTACCAATACTTGAATTGTTCTGTGGCTCATCATACTTTATAAAGGCAGTGCGTGTATATTTAATATGAATGAGCACATAGCATATTGCAGGTGTGGTGCATACATACAAAGGTTTTATGATAAATTGTTTCATATTGGAAATAAAGGCATGCAGTTTTCTGATTAACTTCCACATAACCCTGATTCAAAAAAAAAGTTGGTGCTGTGTAAGCATGAAAAAAACAATGCTTTTTGGTATATACTCAATTGAGAACAGTACAAAGACAATATATTTAATGTCTGACCTCATCAACTTCATTGATTTTGTAAATATCTGCTTATTCTGAATTTGATGGCAGCAACATGTTCCAGTTGAGACAGGAGCAACAACAGACTGTGAAAGTTGTGGACTGATCCAAAAACCCCTGTTTGGATCCTTCCACAGGTAAACAGGTTCATTGGTAACAGGTGAGAGGATCATGACTGGGTGTGAAAGGTTCATCCTGGAAAGACTCAGTCGTTCATAAGCGAAGATGGAGTGACTTGACTTATGTATGAGCAGAAATTATCGGAACAAACTTGCTATGAATATGGATCTGAAAAACAGTGACCATTAATGTGTGGATTATTCTATAAGTTTATGAATTGCTATAAGAGGGGTGGGTTCATGTTTTTCCCTACATTTGTTCTTTCCCATTCAATTATATTTTCCCTTATCCTGCATTGATATTTTTGTTATGTAACCAGCTGGGACAAGGGCTACGATTAAGAGGATTTACAGTGTAATTCATTTACTTAGTCAGCAACAAAACACATGTTTTATTTGGTATTGTTGAACAGTTTCTCCACTCAGGTAGCACATAACAAAGCAAGTTACAACGTTAAACAACCATGTACACCATAAAAACAGAAACCTTTCAGTGTCTCAAATTAAGGCACGTTTTAAAGCCAAAAGTACCATAAGTTCTTATAAAAGCAACATCAATCAATGATAATTTTACATCATGCTAACAGTTCAAGTAAACTGGCTTTGACCTCTGAAAAGGAAGTGTAATATGATCTGCAATAAAAAGGCCTTGTGTGGTCTGACACATTGATATTGTAGGTTGAACTCACTTCCAAAGTCAATAAATACAGTAAATAAAAGATACATCTACCAACTGATTGTGGTAATAGTAAACCTATTAAACATCAGGGAGTGATACTGTTGGAGATAAACAGCTCTGACCTCTCAGCTCTTTTGAAACAAATACTGTATGTCAAGCTCCTGATTTCAATTCAGTGCTCCTAAAATAAAGGATAATTACATTCCAGTTTTCTACAGCAGTGTTTAACTTAAACATATTCACTACATAGGACACTTGGTGTTGCAAGCATCCCCTGACTTGAAAAGCCCATAGACACTGACCAATGGGAACATAGACACTGCACCGACCATGGAGCCCAGCTGCACTACTGCCCCACACCACACGAGGGCACTGTGGCCCTCATCCCTCAGAATCACCCCGATGATGACCTTCACGTAGGACAGGGACAGAACAAACAGGATCCAGGTCAGCACCTGCAACACAGAGGAGATGAATATGATCCAGCACAAAGATCTGAACTTGTTCCACAGTGAGCTCAGTGGCCTTCAGTGATTTGCCCATCAAGAATCAGATCACCAGTTAGTTCCTCCTCTCTGACGGAAGTGCCAGCAGTTAATGAAAGAAACTGCTGCTGTGTGTGGCTGCAGTTATCAGGTCATGATTACTGGTATAACAATTCATAGTTATTGCATTGGTTTGAACTTTGTTTTTAGTAGTTTTTAGTAGTACTTTGTGTATATTCTTCATTGTGACTCATTTAAAAACAGTCCAAATATTTTGGCCTTATTTATATATTTTATTATTCATATTGTTTTCACTTTGCTTTACAGTTAAGGATTTTGTAACTGGTGAGAGTGAAGTTGTTATTTGTGATACAAATAACAGAATGGCACATGTCAACAATGGAGAGAGAGTGAATATGATACATTCATGTATAAGGGAACAGTCCAGGAAGAAGAGAAGTGTAATCTCAAAACTTCTTCTTTCAAAGCCTTTTTTGTTTTGTTTTGATGTTCATCTTACAACTGCCAGCCCCTCCCTCTCTCTCTCTCTCCCTCTCTCTCTCTCTCTCTCTCTCTCTCTCTCTCTGCTATTAAGCTACTGTACTAAGCTATTTTAAAGCTGCTTTGTCTGCACTCGCACCTTTATTTTGAAAGAGGGTGTGACCCTGAATACTGATCTGAGAAAATTTGTGCACATTCACATTTACAAACATGACAGAACTGCCTTTATCAAGACAGGCAGAATTGAGTTGGCACGATGTGATCGTAAAACCTGTCAGTCACACAAGACGCTCCCAAATCATAAGCAGCCTGAGCGTACAACATGTGACAAGTGAATGTGACTGAGACAGCTGGCCTGTACTTTCATTCATTTCTTTTTTTCTTTCATACAGAAAGAGTCTTACTATAACAGCAGTTCCAGAGGCACTGTGGACCAGCAGTGGGCAGGGACTGAGAGCAGCCATGGCCATGATGTAGGCTCCAAATCCAGTCCCAGTCATGGTCAAGAAACCCATGAAGATGAGAGACCTGGACACACAAATGGATGTAAATCATAAAACACACTCTAATGAATATATATATATATATAGATATGAATATAAATAGTTTTAATGAATTCACTACGCATAACTTTTATGCTATGACCTTTACAAACTCTAGTGATCTTGAGTTCCTTAGTCTTTGGATAAAATGATAATCTCATGTAAAGAAGTGGTTCCAGTAATCATTTACCTAATGGGCATAAACATGGCAATGAAGCAGGCCACTGGGTTAGCAACAGCTGCCATGGTAGCAGCTAGGTGATAGGCCTTGTTCCCGTAGGGCAGACAGGAGTAGGACTGGACTGAGGGCAGCACGGCGTTGGTCAGAGCATTGACCCAAGCCAGGACGACGAAGATGAACAGCACCTCAAGGTTGCTGTACGTCCCCCTTCCAAAGGAGCTCCGGGGCTCCCTCCTGGAGTTTTCCATGGGGCTGAGCATTGGCTTCTGCTCTGGCGTGTGGGCGTGCAGAGACAGACCTTGCTCTCTCTTCCCAGGGGCCTGATCACCACTGAAGTACAGGTCGTTCTTCCTCTCCCGAGCCACTGCCGGGTGATGGTTGAGAAGGATGAAGGCTACCAGGCACACAACCATCATGGCGCTGAGGAACACGAAGAAGACCTGGACGGAGAATTTAGCTGGCTGGTACACAGCTTCTAGATCTCCGCTGTCAACCAGAGTGCTATTATCAGCTGTCTTGTTGCCAGCCAGAGTGGCGTTCTGACAGTGGACTACACCAACGCCTTGAATGAGCGCCACCAGCGCAGGCACCAGCCCGCTGAGGCCTTCGCCTGCGAAGTACGTGGTGAGGTACTGCGGGCGCAGCTGCATCATGAAAGGCAGGAAGGTGACGGAGGAGGTGCAGTCCACCACAGACAGCAGGAAGCTCAGCACCAGCAGGGGCACGCTGTGTAGAGACCCCCCTATTGTCACTGTGTGCCTCCAGAAGAAAGCCAGCAGGAATGTGGCGATGATCCCCAACCCTACAATGAAGTAGATGACCGGCCGCTCGTCCAGTAACCCTGGGCGGAAGCGGTGCATGAGAGTGATGAAGAGAGGACCGATGTTGGCCATCTGGATGAGGACTGTGAGGTACGAAGGCAGGTACCAGCCCTCTGGGATCTGGGGTACGACCAGGGGGAGCTCCACCCACATCCCGTTGATTGCCACCCAGGAGCCCATACCGAACAGGCAGGCCAGCACGTGAGTCAGCAGCGACATGATGGAGTGATGATGATGATGATGATGATGATGATGATGATGATGATGGAATGAGGTGAATCAGGAAATCTCCACAATCTGAAATACAAACAGAACAAAGGACATTTTTCTGATTAGAAGTCAGATATTGCGTTAAAAAGCCTTTCAGTTTCATCCAACTTTATGATTAACCTGTTTAAGAAATGTGCATTACGTTTGTTATTGCTTAGTAATAAATTAGCTGTGTGGTATGAACGAGATGCAGTAAGACATTCAGATTATTTCACAGGATAGTTTTAGTGTTTAATGTTGTAAATTCTGTCTCTGAAAGGGAAACAGTGAATAGTTGTTCCAAAGTGAGTCACATTTGAAGAAAACAGCCAATGGCAAAAACAGGGGTTAAAGCAGCTTCAACCCCTATGCTAACAACAACATGCTAACCTGCTTACAATGACAATATTAAAATGCTGGTCAAACACTGATGTCTATAATGTTCATCATGATCTAGTTTAGGATGTTGCCATGCAAGAATTTGCTTAGTACTAAAGTTCATCTGAGGCTGATGGGAGTGTCATTCAAGTTTTGCAGGTATTTAGTCAGAAATCAAAATATTGGACAAACTTCTTTTTTGCATAATGATGACACTAGATAAGATGTTAAAGGAGCAGTGCAGCTGTACTCCACATCCTCAGGGGAGCATGAATGTCAAGATCAAATTTCACAACAATCCATCCACTAGTTGTTGAACGTTCAATACCAACGCTGCCATCATCAGCATGGCTAAACAAAGAGTGTCTTGAGGATGATGTTTACTAACTACATCGTAGCAAAACAATATCAAAATCTGTTTCAGTAAAGAAGCATAGCATATGTAGATATCACCTATTTGTTGTTGAGTATAAAAGCATGTGATCACATGGAACTGACCTTCCCAGTCTCCCTTTACTCTTATTCCATCGCTCTCTCATGCGCCATCGGCAAGAGATGCATGACCTTTCACATACTGACACACTGCACCCATAAAGAGCAGCATGTGGCCGTGACAAGAACGACACATTAAAGGGGAATGATGGTGAAGCTGTGTGACAATGCTACATCGCAGCTGTCACTGTGAAGGGCTCACTGATGACCTCACTTGGTGTGAACACAGGAACATGAAATTCATAGTGAAAATATTTTGGTTCAAGACGTTTACTTAATTTAGAGTTCCCTGAAGTTGAGCAAAGAAATATTGATAATAAAGATTAGAAATCAGATGAGTATCTTGTACCAACCTCAGAAAATAACATCATTGTAAATATAATACAATGTAAATATAATAAAATGTCCTGGTTCTGCTTCTAAATACAGAATCTAAAACTGTCCAGCCGTCCTTGTTCCTTTTCATCCCCTCACACTGTGAGGGAAGCAAACAGACGAAGGATTGAGCCTTAAGGTTCTAGACTAACCAGGAAATCCCATAATCCTCATTTCCCTCATACCTTGTTCCTCCACCGTTCTATGAGGTGTCAGAAGGTTTCATCTTACCTCGTCCAGACACTGCTTCCCTCCTTCTGTTCAAAAACCCTCACTCCATCGTGATCACAGCTTCGTAAGTTACATCAGCCCCAAGTGTGTGTGTGCATTCCCTCCACACACACACACACACACACACAGTATCCAGAGGCTTACAATCCACTTCCGTGTCTCTGCTACACTTGACATGGGAGGGACTGCACAGGCGCACATGCCCTGGCTCTTTGATCGCCCTTCTATTGGAGGCCGCTTTCAAAACCACACAGCCATGTGCTCTGTGTGTGTGTGGGAGCTCGGCCATAGGAGGAGAGGGAGTGAGGGGGGGGGCCACAGTGAGAACAGCTCCTCCTCTTCCTCTACCCTCCCCCAACCAGCACACGACCTTGGGGCCTGCCCTCCTTTAAACACACAGGTTGCAGTGAGAGAGAGAGAGGCTGCGTTTGGTGTCACACTCAACCAAGTTCTGTACCAGATATTTCAAATAGCACGCTGACTTTCCTTCTACTCCTCATGGCCATTTCTCATGGCCTGCTGAGCCTCTACCAGCAGCCCAATGTGCCAGCAACATGTCAGTTTGTGGCACTAGTTTCGCAATCATCCTTGGTGTGGATGTAATTACTCCACTGAAAAGACAAGTCTGTCCAGCTCAGTTTCAACCGCCCACAATGACAATGCACATTTCCATTGTGAATGAGCTGAAAGGAGAACACTCTCAACATACAGCAAGGCGTCTCTCTCTCTCTCTCTCTCTCTCTCTCTCTCTCTCTCTCTATCTCTCTCAACCCAACCGGTCACAGCAGATGTCTGTCCATCATTGAGCCTGGTTCTGTTCCGAGGTTTCTACCTGTTAAAAGGAAGTTTTTCCTCACCTCTATGGCCAAGTGCTGCTCGTGATGCGAACTGTTGCGTCTCTATAAGTAATATTATAAAGAGTATGGTCGAGACCTGCTCTGTATGCAAAATGCCTTGAGCTGACTTGTGTTGATTTGGCACTACAAATGAAATACTCAAATAGTTTGTTTTACCCATCCTGAGTAAAGCCAACTGAACTGTTCAATGCACAGTTCCCATCTCTTAAAGCACAGTGTATTTTAAATTGTCTGAAGCACACTTTAAAGTAGTAGTAGTAGTAGTAGTAGTAAAGATAGTAACCTACAGATATCATAAAACTGTCAGTGTTGTTCAGAAGTACCACAGAGGACTGACAGAGCTGAGGTTAGATGCATCTGGTCCTGAACTCCTCAACCCAAGAGAAGTGGTAATGGAGGTGGTTTCAAAAGTTCTGCAGGTCTTCTGGTTGCCTCCTTTGAGAACCATCTTCAATATACCCTTCCAGCAGCTCAGCGTCTTCTCTGTCCACCCTGTATCATGTGATCAGCCGATGAACCTGAGCAGGATGCTTACACCCTGGAGGAGGACCCACTACCCACCACCAGAGAGCTCTACCATCTGACCCCTCCTGCTAAACCTCCAGTCATCACTGCACTGGTCCACACTGAAATATCTCTTAACCTTAAGATAGTTGCCATGACCTTTGATCTTCATCTTCCCCAGAGGATAAATCTGCAGATTCTTTTAATCTCAGACTTTGTCCCATTGCCACTACAAGGCTGACGATAGTTGGTCTGGAGCAAAAAGTCTTGACAACTATTGGATGGATTGTCATGAAATCTGGTGTGCACACTCATGCCAACTCAAGTTGAAAAGTAAAAGTAGGACCTTTTTTCAAAGTTGTAAGATATAGAGGTGATTGAGAGCAGCCTGGACAAATGTTGAGAATGTAGGAGGAACTGTGTTGTACAGCCCACTGATACAGAACACTGCACATTAAAGGGCTTACATCCTTTCACATATAACATTGCAAAACAGTATATATAAATTGTAATATAAAACTGCTTTAGACTTCTTGTGTCCTTGAATGTCGGGTTAAAGGAGGTCAGTTGCTAAACACAAGGAAAACCATCCAGTGGAAAACCTGCCAGACCTTTCTTTGGTTGTTGAACATCTGTAACTCTAAATTAGACCATTTTCCATGTGACAGATATCCTCATTATGAGATTACACAACTTAACATAAAACACTATGAACTGAACTCCTTTCAGCATTTTAAATTGCCTCTATTCATCACTCTGAATGAAACACTATACCACCTACCTGCTTGTGGGAATGAAAGTACACAGTCAGTCCTGGTGAGAGGTTACACAAGTGCAGATGAAAGAGAGCCGAGGGTTGCTCTGTTCAGATGTGTAACACCGCCGTGGCCTTGTGATGTCCCTGTCTGCAGAGTGTGCATGCACATGGAGCTGAGAGCTTTGTACTTTACAACTCTGGGTGTCTGGATCTGTGTCATGTGACGGCAGAGGGCTGAGCCAGGGGTCCAGTTTGGGAACCAAAGTCCTCAGCAGCGAGGGGTGGGAGAGGGAAGGGAGAGAGGATAGAGGGAGGAAGGAAAGAACAGAGGATGGATGGAGGGAAGGGAGCTTAGAAAATGTTGATTAGAAAGTATAAAAAGAGAACGACTGAATTTGATGGGTGTGCGACATGAACAAAGGTTCGTACATTTCTGTAGCAGCTTAGCCAACCAGAAGATGACTCTGGACAGCTTTCTGCGCTCTCTGAGTGGGTGTTTGGTCGGGGTCACTCTGGCTTTGTTCACAAAAATTCCAGCCCAAATGAATGACTCCTGTTGAGCATTAACTTCATGGTACCCACCTCTGCACTGACTGGCACTACATGTTCCCTGCTCCAATAATAACAGTTCTTTTTAAGCTCGTGACAGTGAAGCAAATTCATTTTGATACAGTCAATAAGACTGATTTGAGCTTTCCTGGCTGTGGGATTAAGGCGACTGTTGCGTTACTAACACATTTAAACTGTGGACTGTTTGTTGCTGCCAAATGTCAATTAAATCTCTGTTCTTTCCTTTTCCCAAAACATGTTGGTTCAACTTTAATTCATGTAAGAAAATAATTATCGCTTTCATTCTTTTCTGTATATTGGCCTTTGTAATGTTTTAGGTCAAAGTTATCAGTTTAAATGACATCAACATTGTCTCTGTGACATCAATCATTCAGGTGGTCTAGAAAGTGAGCTGCAGCATTTCATTATCCTCTGAAAGAAGCCTGATCTTGAAATGTCACAGATTTTATACGTGCAGTAAAAATGAAATTTTAGTAACTCAATAAAACAACCAGGTTTATTAGATTAACTGAGTGTTTTCCAGTGTCCCTCAGAAAACAACAAACCAACTAAAAAAATGACTATGCACCTTTGCAGCTGCTTTAAATTCTTCTGTTCTTCTGTTTGGTCACTTTTGAGAAATGATACTTACTTACAAAATACTCTTTGTTAAGTGTGTAATCTTAGTGCCTGTCCTAATGTGACACAAGACTCTTTATAATTATTGATTAAGCTCAGCTCATTTTTCACTCACAATGCAGCTATTATTTTTAAAGTTTGCGGTCTGCAGTTTGACCACACTTTTGCGATACAGATTCAGTCTGTTCCCTTTTGGTGGTCAGCCTCAAATTGCATTAAAACACATGTGGTAAGAGTGAGAGTGCTGTGTTTTTGCTGTTGGATAGACAGTACGTTTGAACAAATCAGTCATACATAAATGTCTATCGTAGTTTGTCATGGTAACTCCCATCCTTCAAATTATTGCTTGTCTCCCATTCACTTCAATGAAGCCATATCAGTATGACTGATGAATTTAGGTTTCCTGTTACAATTTTATCTCTCGCCTGATGAATTTGCATGGTCCAAAAAAAAAAAAAAAACGTGACACTGCATAACAGAGTGTTTAAAGTTTCTGATGCCCCTGCTCAGTAATTATCACATTTATTACCCACATTACTGTGATCCCACATCTTTTATCTGGACTAATGTTACTGTGCCTTTAAAGGGAAGGGTCACTGCAACTTATTATAATGTTATTCTAAGGGATCACTTCATGGGTAAAATACAATACATCCCATGATGGGAAGACTGAAGCTGCCATAACATGTTTACTGTTGAGTTTGAATGATACCTGATTTGTTCATTTACATATGTCTATACATAGCTCATAGCACCTGTATTTATATATAGTATATATTTATATCTCTTTTTTTTACATATTTTTATACTCCACCGACTGACACTATTGTTTCTGACTCTTTGAGGGAAGCCATTGCATCGGAATTTCGTTACCCAACTTGCACTGCTGTGTATATTGTGTAATGACAATAAAGAAAGTCTAAGATTGCATGACCTATTTACACTGTGTATATTTGGAAGAAAGGCACTGATGTGCAGTCACAGGACAGAGTTGTTTTGGCAAAACCTCCGGACTGGATCGAACACTCCTGTGACCTGGAGCCATGGTGAATGTTTGCGTAGAAGTACAATACTATGCTTTCTTTCTCAAGACTGCTGCGCTCTGTGTTTAAACAAATATGTCTGTGTTTTTGGTACTGCATGTACGGTGGAAGGGAGTCTCAAAGATTCATTTGTTCGACATCAGCATGGGGGGGCAACTTGAGCTGAGGGATCCACAGAGGGAATTCCTGCCTTTTAGAATATATCATTGAATAAGATACCCAGCATGAGACCTACCTGACCTTTATCCTTATTCTGTGGCTATAGTGACTGGTGACCCATTTTTCAGCTGAATATTTGGATGCTAATTTGTCAGAGAGAAGATATTGCTGATGTTCATAAAAATAATTGACTATGTACACTAGCTTTATTGTGTTCATCATTTCCAGCTGCAGCAGGCAGATGTTTTCAATGCCCTGATAAACCCACTGTGCACTACCTTCCCACAGCTAACGACTCTCTGATGAATGCAGTGAAGCCTTCAGCAGTCAACTTTCAGTTCAAAACCACAGCTGAAAGCCTGTGAATACTGGACTTCAGTTCACCAGCTGGCCAGACTCATGTCTCCAAATGGATGATAATGTTGCTCCGTAACTGCTGGATGTGTAAATACACAACTGTTTGTGAACAAGTTCACTATCAGCTTTAAAGGTGATATGCCAGCATTGTGCTCACAGCTCATTAATTCATCACACTGAGCAAATGAACACACTGTGCTTTAATTAAGCTCATCGTTCGGCTTGTGCATCTGCAGAAAGCCTGTTTCGGTTGGATCACTTGTCTTTAAGTTTTCAGAAACTAGCACATGAATGTAGCTCAGTACATGAATACTAATACTAACGAGGTAATGATCGTGGCAAGTATTTCAATTTTTATTACAAAAAGATTTATTTTTTATACAAGTGGACGTAAAATTAGTAATGACATTCATCTACAGTTTCTCTAAATTAGACATCAGAAGGAGTGCTGGGTATAGAAACATTTACAGTACAGAAAGATTAGGGTGCATAGCAATAGAAGTGAAATCTGGCTATTGTGTTTTTACAGTACAGTAAAATGTTCAACCTTCTCCAACATCAACACGTTGAGGCCAAGAGGAAAAGGTACTTTATCATGTAAAAACATTTTTTTCTTTTCGACTTTAAAAAATCATTTTGACAACTGCATAGACCAAATGCAATTAGGTACATAAGCTACTGTCTTCAACCTCAGGTAGCTCTAGTACAAACGTACACATACAAATACAGTAACTTTACACTGCTGATAACATATTGTGAAGTGTGAAGGCCAGGCACAGTGCAGCACTGAACAGCCTGGGAAAATGTATTTCAATATTTTTTGCTGAAACAATATATATTGGTATCTTCAGGATCATGAATAAACCTCAGAGGAAATGCACGTAGTGTCTTACATGTTGCTTTGAAAGTTGAATAATACAATCAAGAACAGAATCTCTCGATGGATTGCAGGTCAGAAAAAAAAACACATCAAGGCAGAAATACAGAAAATTAAAAATATACTGCTTTTGGTAAAAGAGGACGGAAACAAGGAAAACTAAAAGGTAAATTTCATAAGTGTTCAACCAGACATCACCTCCAGTGCATCTCAGGAAAAATTAATTCTCTCACTCATGACAACTGCCACATTTCCCACTTATCTACAGTAGTTGGACACAGAAAAGTGCATTTTTTTATGAAAAAAATGTGCTACACAAAACTTGGAGGAAGGAAAAACAGAGTTATAAAGAAAAGAAAACATCTACATTTTCACAGTAATGTTCCATAGAAATACATACATCCAAAGGCAAAAGCAATCCTGAGAAAATAATCTCTACAAATCAACAATGACCTGTCGCACTCCAGTGCATTGTTCAGTGCACAATCTCCAGTGTTTAAAACATCCTCACAATAACGAACAATACAAAAAATACATAATGATCTGAAAGCATGGTGTCGAGAAAAAAAAAGGCAAAAGACAAAAACAGTGTGGCCCTGCCAACAATGTCATCTTCATGGCATAAAACAAAAACATCTCAAAGTTGAAGGACAGCATACCTTCACATACTTAAGGTTTTGGTATATGTATTTTTTTGGACGCTAGTTGGGGCAGTCAGACAGTACAACACCTTTACATACCATGTACAAATGTATTCTTCCTGTATGCTTTTAAGTCAGTGACACCACATTACTGCCCATGACGGAGCATTGTTCTCAAGTTCTGCCACCGTCTGACTTTGCTCATCTTTACAACCGAAAAAGAATTAAAAGCTAGAAAGAAAGTGAAATCTGATTTAAGCAAGGCTCTGGCTATCATGCAATAAGCATCCATGCAGAACTGTTCAATTCCTACTCTCTATGCAATCAGATACTACTGTATGAAATGCAACAGGGGACAAACAGAATCCTTGTCTGACCTCCTCATCGTCCACACAGAGAAGATCTTCAGCCAGACTTCTCAAAGTAAATGACCCTATTAGCATCTGGTGACCTCAGCTGTACGTTTCTGTCAGTGTCGGCTTTTCAGATCTGACAGATGTATTGTTTTTTGTTTTGGCCCCTCGATCACGTTGCTCCTGCTTATCGCTCTGCTCCGGGGCCCCGAGGCTGTGTTTGGGTTCGGCGCTGCAGCATGCACATGGCGCTCAGGGGCAGAGGTAATCATGTGGGTAGCCTCTCTGCTTCGTCTACAGAGTGCACAGGAATGAAAACAGAGAGGGTGGAGGTCAGCTCACCAGCTCAACTTGTCAGTGTGTTCACGGTGGTGGAGCCAGTGACAAATGAAATTCTGCATGAAAAAGCAAACTTCTGTCAAAATAAGTAAGATGGCAGGCTGACCTGATGGCGAGGGGGAGTTGTCCTCCCCCGTTGTGACAAACTGTAGATCTGACCCCAGAGCAGCGATGGAGCTCCTGGGACGAATGCAGCGGTCACCTGAGAAACTCCTGCGGAGTAATGCCTACAGCAAGACATGACAGGCTGATTAGACATGACAGTCTGATGAGAGTGAGATGTCTCAATGGCAAAATAGCACAAGTGCTCATGGACAGCTGTCACTTGGAATCCAGGAAGCACTTTGAAGAAAATTTCGTTTAAAGGATGCTACCACTTTCCTGGTATCACTCAGTATTCAATAAGTTACATTCTTGAATTAATCAAAACATAATTACTTAAAAGTCAGGCTTTTACTTTACTTTACTTTACTTTACTTTTCAAGAAAAGTAAAGTACTTCACTAAAAAAAGACATAGTGGAAAAAAATGTAAATGCAGGGCAAATACCTTTAAAGGCTACAAAACCTCTGAGGGATGGTCTTGTTATTTCAATACCACATGTATCAGCCAGATCACTCCATTACAAAACAGGACGTTGCTGCAGCCACTGCAACAGCAAACAGCTTTGACTTGCCTTGCGTGTCATGGGGCTGGTGGGGGCGGAGGCACTGCTGTACAGGCTGAGGCTTGAGTTAGACCTGCTGACAGTCAAACCCTTAGAAGAGGTTCCTGCAGGAGACAAGTACTTCTCCTTGATCTTCAGGTTGGTCCTGCCTTTCACTGTGGGGCAC
>JBBMOC010000086.1:354603-374468 GCA_037975185.1 Centropyge bicolor
AAAAAAAAACGCTGATGTATAGTATGACCTTTTTTTGTGTGAATTTTTTACATGTTCCAAATTGACTTTAAAACTACTCAGAACTAGTGAAAACTTGATTCTGAGCAGGAAATTGTTGTTGTTTTTTTTGTTTTTTGTTTTTTTTTACAATATTCAACCCTATATCGCCGAATGTACCATATATGATCCATGAGTTTTGGTGGCTCCTACATCATCAATGTGCAAAATATAAAGGTATAAAGGTATAATAAAAATAAATCATATCTTCTTGTTTTGAACTAGAATGACCAATTGGTTACATGTTTTTGTTTTAATATGTTTTTGTTGTTTTGAAATGAAATGAAACTTTGAGTCTCAAATGATGATGATGTCTCAAATATGATAGAAATTAAAACTAATATATGGAAAATGATATTTGAATTTTGCTTGGTTGTTTGTTCAGAAGGACCATTAAAATCTCCAGTTTTAAAGAATTGGAATTTTCTGTCAATTATTTCATGGTTCAGGCTTTACAGGGTTAATGGAACACGGTGACATGTTTTCATAGATGCATACATGCTTAACCATTAACAATGCAAACTGAAAAACAGAATCTAAAATATCAGTTGGATGCTTTTTTTTATATGTAGAATGTTCGTGTGACCTTAGGAAAAAGGTTCATCACCAGTAACGTGACCAGGCACCAGGTGCTGAAGACTTGTCATACTGCAGTAAATAGTAGCTTGTCATCAACAAACGTGAGCTCTGTTTGGTTAAGAATGGTTGAAAGTAAAGAGTGCTGACCTCTGCAGGGGTCGTTCTTGACCAGGAACTCGTCCAGAGCGGTCCAGCCTCCTCCCACCCTGACCATCAACGTGCTACGCAGGATCCGAACCATCCGCAGCTGCTGGGAGTCTCCGAACTGCAGCCGACAGACAAAACACATATTTCAAGTCGAAGATTTTGAAGCACTCAATCGTCGCTGCGTCATCTTCACGCTGCATTTCTAAAATACTGCAGATTTTCCCGTGGGCCATGTTCTTTCCAATCACCCAGGCATCACATGTTAATGCGAAACAAACTGGAAATGTGTGTCCACTGGGAATCAGAGGACTAAATCTAACAGTTGCTTTAATATTTTTGAAAATATTAAAATGTCTTACTCTGTATCTATTGGCACTTATTTGCTCCACCTGGAACCTCTTGGGACAGTTACACTGTGACACCTGTCGACTCACCTAAAGAAGGCAAAGTAATGAGAGTAGTACGTGTCACAACGCATCAATCAAACTGAAGTTGTGTGTCTCCCTGTGCACACACTGTTCGTACCTCTTCATTGATCTGATCTGCATCCAGTGTTTTCCTGTAGGGATCTCTGCTCGGGTGAAGAGCGCTCACAAACTCGTAGTAGTCAATGAAGCCATCGCTGTTCATGTCGAAGATGTTCGCCACTGCGTTCATCTCCAGAGAGTTGGTGGGGAACTCTGCAGTACGGAGGCATGGTGTATTTAACTAATGTTAACAGGGTGGAGTGATGAGTGTGATTTCAGGCGGTGACATGTGAATTCTATGGTAACTTAAAATGAGTGATACATGGATCAAAACACTGCATTGATTCATGATAACTGGCTCTTACTGGAGGCAAGGACGTAATCAACAAACTCCTTCTGGCTGATGCGTCCATCCTGGTCCCGGTCGATGCTGCGGAACACGTCTAAGATCCGTGATTTCAGGTGACTAATCCACTGTATGTAACGCTTTCGCCAAATATTGAAGTCGAAGTTTGCAAATTCCTCCATCTGTCCAGAGATGCAAAATGTCACAACATCTGTGTTAGTTATTATGTTAAGAGGCAAAGTTGTGCAGTGTTACATTTCTTACAAAACATGTTCAAAGTGCAATAACCTCTTTGAGCGCTTGCTGGTGTTGTTCTAGATGTTTCTGTCTCGCCACAGCCAGGAGCCAAAGTCTCTGCCACTGACTGACCAGCTGACTGAGCTCTGGGGTCTGGGGGTCCAGGTGCTCCAGGGGGACGGGTACAACAGGCTGGAGCTTCAGAGTGCTCCTCCTCTCTGGATGGAGACACAGCTACATGAAAGTCTGGAATCTCATCAACATTTGCATCGTGTTTACAGAACTATATTGTTTCTGTGCTGGCTCACTTGTGAGTGGACGCTTGCTGGGAGATACTTGTTTAGAGATGCTCTTGTGTTTGCAGGACTTTGTTGCATTTTCGACCTCTGGAAACTTTTTATTCAACTCCTCCATGAAAACCTGCAGTCAGTGAGAAGACGATACATTAAAGATGCTTATTGTTGTGTAAGTGGTCACTTTTGATAATGTTGGATTTCAAAGACCCATCCTGACCAATCCCAGGTATGTACTGGAGTAGAGAGGTAAGCAGTATTTGACAGAGGAGTTAGTAAGATGGTACAGTGAGAGAGAAGAATCATACTGCGTGCTGCTCGATCAGTTCTTGGTTCTGCTCTGTGGTCTCGGCTGGAGGCTCTTGGTCCCTGAGGCTGAGGGCTTCCTCCGCCGAGGAGATCCAGTCCAGCAGCCTCTGGACCTCCTCCCTCTCTGCCTCCAGTGCTGCCAAGCTGGCCTCGATCTTCTGACCCTGCTGCTGAGCCCAGGTCTGAACCTGACTCAGAAAACAAGGAGGAGGAGGAAATGACATCATCAGATGCTCTCAGATGTTGACACTGTTTTACGGTTAAGAAATTGCTTAACATATTGCAACATTGTCCTTCTGTCTTCAGACATTTTCAGGTACCTCACTGATAGTTTCCTAACTATTATTACTATCATGTATTTAATGCATAGGGAAGATAAATAATGCTCATCATGCAGGCACGCACCTCCTCATAGCGGGTCTTGGTGACACTGATCCAAGATTTTAGGGTGATGATGGAGTCTGGGTGACAGGAGGCCAGGATCTCCTCACCCAGACAGTGGATGTTCTGTAACTCCACCGCCTGAGCCTGCAAGGCGCCCATCGACTCCTGTAGAGGGCCAGAAAAACAGATTTATTCAACATCTAATGACACACATATTGTTATGTAGGATGAGCCAGTAGCTTGGCATTCAAATACAATTCCATTCATTACATACATGTAGTTCATTGCTGATTTCTTTTATTCCTTTTTAGAAGTGTTGAACAGGAAGTGTGTGGTTAAACATCAAGGTACTAGTACTGGTCAGAGTATCTGTCCTTCAGCCAGTTGGGTTCAAGCACAAATATCCACCCTGCTTAACTACCCCTGATAGAACTGAATCCTTATCAGCACTGACTTGTTGTTCTGAAGCAAACCCTGACCTTTGACCTCCCTGAAAACAGACAAGAAGGGAACAATGTATTTTCCTATAGAGAGCGATTTCATGTTATACTGACCTTGTGTTGTTTGCGGAAAGCAAGCAAACCTTCCTCCTCCTCTGGTATCACCCCGTACTTCAGCACCCTCTCGGCCTCAGTGAGGCGCTCCATGAAAGAGTGGACAAGGCCGTCGAACTTTTCAGCCTAAGGAGAAGAAAGATTAAGATAAGAGCAGGCGTTGGTCCTACTTATTCACTTTTATTATTGGTCAGACATCAGCCAATCAACAGCTATTTTTTTTCATTCATGACCACAGCTTCAGTCCAACAATACCATAAGCAGAGGTATCAGAATTTACCTCTCACATGTGTGAGACCTACCTGCTGGAGTGCAGCCTCCAGTCTGTCTTGCTTGCTGACTGACAGTTTGCACACAGCCTCCCAGCGGCCCTCCAGCTCATCCATCTGCTCCTGCAGCCAGTGAGCATCAGCCGTGCTGCTCCTGGTCAGGTCCCTCACAGAGCGCTTCAGGGTCCTGATGCACCCAGCTCGCTTCCCTAACTCCTTTTGGAAGGCCTAAGAGAAAGAACATTTTCTGAGAGACTGCATTTTTGATCTACAGGAAATGTGAAGAAACTGGCACAAAACATGTGATTTGACGTCAGTGTAACTTGATTTCATGAACTGATTGCCAGTTTGATCCAATCATTGTCGACAAATCACAAAAAACTTCATCAGCAGTTATATCAAGGCATGACAATTACTTTCACAGATACACAAATATCTTATACTAATTAAAATGAATTATTTGTTTCTATTGTTTCTATTGTTTTTTAATCTGTTTAACACCATGAGTTATTGAGGCCACATATTAAAATGCATGATGGGTATTTTACCTTGTGCTTGTCTATGAGGTTGTGCACCATGTCTTTGTCTCCACCAACAGGAACGTCCTCGGCCAGCTGGGGCTCTGCTCTGTACAGCCAGTCGTTCAGGGCCTGGAGAGCGTCTGTGAATCTGCCTGAGAACAGCAGTGCTTCCTCCAGCTTGTGCTGTCTGGGAGAAGTGAACCAGAATATTTGGTACATGTCCAAAGATCAGGATCTCTTCATGCCTGGTAGACACTTGAATGCGTTCCTATCTCATGTATCATACCTCTCCATAGACTTGCCACTGATGGTGTCCCACGTGTCTTTGAGCTCAGCCAGCAGATTTTCCAGATGCTGTCTGTCGTGGCTGGTTTGAGCTCTCTCATGAAGGCCGCGTCCATTCTTCGACGTAGCTTCATACATCGGCCTCTTCGACCTCAGCAGTTTCTGGAACTCCTAATTCCAAAGTAAGCGGTCAGTGAAGTCATTATAATATATAAACCAAGGTTATATTCAGTGTGATGTTACTGCACCTTCTGCTCAGTCAGCTGCTGTTTGATCTCCTCATGGGACACAGCAATTTCTTTATGTGTGTCTAATGTCTGTTCTACCTCGGTCATCCAGTCCACTAGCAGGCGCCACGACTCATTAAACTGAAATATGAGACATTAGGACAGATATTACATCAAACTTCCTCTGAGTGGCACAAGTCACACCAAAGGTATGTTTATGGTTTGAAGTCTCTATAGTGGTGTACCTGTTTGGCACTCTTTTTGACCTCCTCCAGCATCCTGCCTCTTTCTGAAGTTCGCTGCTGGAGCTTCTTGTAGCGATCCTGGACGGTCATGATTAGGTTATGAATGACATCACAGTCTTCCTTCCTGCTCAGCTCCGTCAGTCTACGGGCTGTGTTCTCCACCGTGGTCTTCTTCTCACCGTGGCCGTTCACCTCGTTCACCAGTGTCTGCACAAACACAAAGCATTACATGAGCTGATGGATACTTCCAGTTGTGATGTGTATCTCTGGATGTGAAGCAGACAGATGGACAGACTACAGCAGGTGTAAAAAAAGACCTACTCTGTGATCCTGCAGCTGAGTACACACTGTGTCCAGAACAAAGCTGGGAGCAGGAAGAAGCCCAATAGACTCCTCACACTTGCTCATCTTAGTGAGAAGCTCCTGGACGTTACTGTGGAACTCCTTGGCCAGACTCAGTCCCTCTGTAAGCTTGGCCTGTGGAAACAGCACAACACTATATGATCATGCAAGAAATAAATGATGAATCAACAGGATGACATGTTTAAATGAAGAGTTAAACAACCTTTCGCTCGTGGACTTTGCTGTACACAGAGGCCCATTTCTGCTCAAGAATAGAAAGGCTGTGTTCAGTGCTCGATCCCCGGACCACGTTGCCGCTCTCCAGCATCCTGTGGATGGCATTCTTCACATCTGTGTAGGCGTGCAGCTTTGACTCCATCTCATTGCACAACTCCTTTCGTGGGTGAGAAGAAGAAAGAGAGTTTTTAGGCAAGAAATAATTTTTTACTGGGTTACAAATGTGTAAGTTCTTGCAGACAGCATCTCTTTGTTTTTACAGTTAAAAGTCTGGTCCGTTTTACCAAGTGTGCATTGAGCCTTTCACTGGCCGAGTCCGGCATGCTCCACATGGTTTTAGAAGAGGACAGCCTCAGGTCTGTGTTCTCCAGCCACTGCAGGAGATCCTGAATCTCCATCGTAACATCTTGCACCTGCAGGAAAAACAACAGAATAAATACAAATGCCTCTTATAGACAATGTAATTGTGAGTTCACCTTAATAATGGCAAACATTTTGTCAGGTAATATCAATTGCCGTCATCCTTTGTATTATATTTTAATTAAGTGAAACAATGACTGCCAACTGAGAAATTATTATTTGGTTATCACGATGCATTTGTAATAAAAAATTCATTGTTTCATTTTAAACTCTACCTTCATTTATGACAATAAAAGACAGATGTTTAAATTTGGAGTTGCATCTTCATTCACTTTTACAAATAACCACAAGAGGGCGCCACAATACCTTTAGAATGAATGAGGCATAAATTGCAGTAAAGGCAAGGAAAATGCCACCTAATATATTGCATTACATTGTATTATAGATGCAGTTATATTTTTTTTCTATTCTAATGAAACTGTAACAAAAAAAGGATCTGTTTCCCTACTCTTCACCTGACTCAGTCTGTTCTCTAATTCCAGCTGCCTGCGTTCAGTCTCACAGCGGACAAACTCCCAGCTTTCATTGAGCTCCTCCAGCCGAGACTGCAGACCATGTGGGCTGTCCCCGGACCCGACCTCCAGCAGCCCCCTGCCTGCCTGGTTCAGGGACTCCATCGTGCGAACGTGGGACATGACATCATTCCGCAAGACCTTGGAGAAGGAAGGAGGGTCAGAGTTTTATCATGATATCAGTGTCTGCATGATCCAGATGTGTTAAGAGCTCGGTGCATTCTGGTCTGAGTTGTTGTCAGACGACTCTAGCAGTGTGTATCGTTGGGAAAATATAAATGAACAGAAATAGCAAATAAGGCACAGACACTGGTAGACACAATGGTGAGCATTTCCAGGAGATAGAAGTCTGTTATTCACTCAAGGCCAAGTGTTCACTGTTATCTAGCAGATAAACCCACAGCTCCGTGAGAAGAGTCACAGGGTTTTCTGAGACCTTCAAAGTCTAATAGATTACACTAATGAAGAGCTTATTTATAAATGTCCCGCTCTATGTAATATTGTATTTAAGCCACCACTCACCTTGTGTTTGGCCAGCTCTATTTCACAGGCCTGCAGGTCGATGCTGATTGGCTGGCTGCCCTGGAGTTGTTCAGCAGTCCTGGAAAGCCATGTGTGCAGCTCATCCAGTGTGTTTTGAAACTGACCCAGACCCAGCAGAGCACACTCCAGTTGATGCTGGTGGCAGGACAGGAAATACATTTATTTACACTTTCTGGCTAAATGTAGTTTCCACATCAAGCGTAATAAACAACCCGGTGCATATAGAGGATTATAGAGGCATACAGTGATATCTCTCTTGCACATTCTCACCTGCCGGCCGACCGTCTCTGACTCCAGGCCGTCCCAGCGCTGTCTGAAGTCACACAGCGGTGAGACGGAGCCTGGTCGCTCCGAGCCTGGAGAGAGCCGGCACACAAAGCGGTGGTTCAAGCTTTCTATCTCGATTTTCTTCTGGTAAAGTTCTCGCTTAAATTCCTGAAGGAAAAAATACAGACAGAATACATGTTTGGATTCACATCAGGTTAGTTATCATGACTGACATGTTTTAATAAAATAACACACACATCCAAAAGTACAACAGAAAAACTTCAGCATATGAACTCACCTTGAGATCACACAGCTGCTCTTTGACTGATTCCAGGTCAGTTCCTACCATGAACTCTTCAGTAGACCTCAGCTCAGCAGACTTCAGCCACTCAAAAAGACCCTATTGGCAAAACAATAACACATGCAATCACTCAGTCCACTCAGCCCTGAACTGTTGCTTTGCTGTATAATTTTATAATTGGACAAACATGTAACTCTGTTGCTATATCCAGCTGGATATATTTCACATAGTTTTCTTTTGATGCTACACACAGTGTGCACCATTTAACTCATTTGCCTTTGGCAGTGGAGCACACAACCTGTCAGCCACTCATGAGTGAAGCTGCAGGGAGTAAGAGCCTGAATAAAAGACAGGCTTTGGCAGGAAGCCGTCACCCGACATGAGTCAGGCTGTGGTGGCCAAGTGTCCTGTTTGATAAAGCTATGATACTGACCAAGAAATATGTGTCAGTACACAGGTATACATATACACATACTACCAGAATATACTGCACTGGCACACACCTGCATAGTGTCTTGATAGTGTAGTGCCATCTGCAGGGACTCCTCCAGCTTTTTGTGGCACTCGCTCCACAGTTTGCTCAAGTTGTTCCATGTGCAGTAGAGCTTTTTAAGACAGCAGAAAGACATGGTTTGAAGTTAGCCAACCAAACATCAAGAGTTGAAAAGGATTTCATTCACATGTCATGGAATTCTTACTTCATCCAGGCTCTTTGTGACATCTGGTTTGTCTGTATCCCCACACGCTGACATCAGATCCATTCCCAAAACACCCAGCGTGTCCAGGTCTCCCTGTAAACTGTCAATGTCCTCCCTGAGAGTCTGAAGGTGGAGAGGAAGGAAAAAGGTTATAGACTGACATATATATATACATCAACGTGTGTTTCTTATGCACGACTCCTTTAAGAGCCTCCAGACAGACCTGCATGGTTTCAAGGCTCTGGCGGATTGTTTCCGAGTCTCTCCGACTAGCATTGAGATCCAGAACAGCCTGCTGAGCATCGCTGAGAGCAGCCGTCACATCGCTGACATCACTCCAGAACTTCAAGGCCAGGTCCAAGAGTTTGAGCAGCCAGCTCTCCCTCTCCTGGGCCTGAGTGTGCGTCTCGTCCCACATCTGGGACAGGCTGGACACTCGCTCCTGAATGGCTAATATCACAAGGATATAGCAGGGAGACTGCTGAGAATCAGCCACAGTACTCGTAGCTCCATGTGTAGCAGGACAGTATCACATCAGTACACAAACAGGATCACATTACCTGTGCCCACAGATCCATCACCAGCTGCCTGGGTATTAGCCAGCAGCTCATCTGCCTGGGTTCTGACGCTGCTGAGGCCCAGCTCCAGCTTGGACAGCTCAGCCAGGGTGTGCTTGTTGTCCTGCAGCTGCTCCTGGATCCTCGGGGTGAGGCCTTGAAGAGAGCTGGGGGTCTGTATGCGACTGCGTAAGCGCTCCAGACTCTCTCTGATGAGGGTCATCCTCTCATTCAGCTGCAGGGACAAGAGAAGATATAAAGTTGTGTGTGTGTTGTGATATACTGGACTGATGTATTTCCTGCATAATTCAAACGTTCTTACCTGCGTGAATCGAGGCAAAGACTCCTCCAGCAGATTAGCAGTCTCTCGGACCCGGTCCCTGATGGCTCTGTGCTGCTCCTCGGCCTCTGTGGCCTTTCCACAGAACCCATCCCCCTGAACAGGGTTCAGTTCTGACAAGCGTTTGGCCAGAGAGCACAAGCGGGCAATCAAGGGCTTGTGTTCTGCTATAGACTCCCTCAGACCCTTAGCAGAAGAGAGAGAAAAGGAAGCAGAAGAAGGTTTAACAACAATGGGATTTTAGTTTAATCCCTAAAATGACAGGGAAAGGTTGAAAGAAATTACATTCACATCTCAGTTTTCATGGCATAGCTGAGAAAAACTGATATGCTATTATGGGACAGTGGTGAAAAAGTAACCCTGTTATACATGAACTGTACTTGAACAGAAAATGGTGGCCGACTGCGAAGTATGAAAGGACGTCTTTGTTGAACGGGACAAAAAGGGGATGATTAAAAAAAAAGAAAGAAAGAAAAGCTGGCACTCTGATGTGGAGAGGCAGGTTCTTCTACCTGTAACAGGTCCTGCTGTTCCCGAAATGCCTCATAGCTAATTGTGCTCAGGGAGAGCTGGCCAATTAGGGTTTGAGTTTCCTTCAGCCAAGGAGAAACCTCAGCCAGGCCCTCTGAGAACTGGAGGAGAAGCGACTGAGCATGCTCAAGCTGCAGGACCACGTGGGAATTGGTGGCTGAGGTGGTGTTGCATTGTTCCTGTAGGGCCTCTAATGGAGTCTGCACAGACAGGGGACAGGAAAATAAAGAAATTAGAAATATACTTACATGCAAGCACGCACATAAAAATGTATTTATACTGTCAGTACAATGGTCATAATAAATAAAACATACCCTCAAGTCGCCTGTTTCTCCATCATCACTGTATGTCAGCAGGATTTCAGCGATCTTCACCATCTTCTCAATGTTGAACCTGTGTTGGAGAATCTCTACTGCCAAAATCTGTTCAGGAGATAATACATCAAACTTACATTAAAATGAATTTCTAAAACTTTACAAAAATTACAAGCAATACAAACATCTACTGTTTTTTCAATTCAAAGTGAAAAAAAGTTTATTAAGTTAGTCAGTGATGTTTCTGTAATGTCCCGACCTTCTGCTCATAGAGTTGTTCTGCTATGAGCTCTGGTTCCAGATTGATGGTCTTCAGCTTCTCAAGGCTCAGCGCCGTGTCTCTGAACCAGGCCATCTCTTTCACCACTGCCTGCTCCAGCTGAGGACGACATACTGTATGTTAGCACAGCACTGTGAGCAGCTTAACTGAGACATAATGCGAGTATCACTGAAATCTAACACCACAGACTAGCAGGAGTATCATTCTGGGTTATACATAATCAAAATTATAATTATTCTTATAATCAAGTGATATGATGCAAATTATGGTTAAATGTCTGAAACACTCCATGAATTAAGTGAATAAATGAACTTTGTAAAGTGTGTAGGTCTCATGAAAATGTTCATGAAAAATATTCACAGAATACTAATAAGTAGTCGACAAAGTTGTATGTTATTTGGAAATGTGCAAATGAAACTGTCTGCTGTGCAACGCTAAGCTACACAGATACATCTAAGCACAAAATTAGCCAGATTTAATGATTCCAGATTCCAACAATCACTAACTTTTCTTCTTGCAGTAAATATATTTACAGCCTCTTTCAACTATTTGGCATGTTCCCCCACTAATGTATTGATGCCATGTGCTAAAATAGGTGCATATTGATGAGGTGGCAACTTAAATAAAATCATTACAGCTAATCATAAAACAGACTTCTTTTCATTTAAAAGACAAAAAAAGGTCTGTATATATGTCAATAAGTGGATTTTTGCAGACTCCCATTAAAAGCAGTTGTCAGTGTTGCTCCAGCATCTGACCGGTTCGTTGTAGGACTAGTTGGGAACATTACCCTCTGTCTCTCAGCTGCACACAGTACTGCGTCTCCAGCATGTGTCTGAGCTCCCGCTGCGCCCAGGAGCTCCCTCTCGATGCGGCCCAGCCACAAGTGGAGGTCCTCCTGGCTGGAGGTGCAGCGGCTGGAGGCCTCCAGGGCCTGCTCCAGCCTCTGCAGCACGTCCAGGCTGCTCAGGCTCAGCACAGAGCAACGGATACGCAGGGCGTCCATCTTCTCCTGCACCTGCTGGGCCTCCTCCTCTGAAATCAAGCACACATCCCAGGGTAAGACCAATATTCTTTTTTTTTTTTTTTGCAGATTCACAATATTCAAAATCAATGACAGACCATGTTTTTAAGATTAACAGGTTGCATTTATATTTTCTTTATTTAGATATTGGTCTGTAGAACTGACACAGTGTCGTACCAGATCTCAGATGGAAACCATTTAGCTAGATTGGTTATATTGATTTGTATTTTGATCAGATTCCTCACAAAACTATCCGCAGGAGTATTAATATTGTCATTAACAGATTTGAACATTTTACAGTGAAATTATCTGCTGTTGCTACTTAGACATAAGGAACAAAACATTAGCATTGGAATAGCTAATAGCCCATCAGTTTTTACCATATGTTGAGAGCACTACCTGAAATTCCTTCCATCAGATCTTGTCCTGACTTTTGTATTTTCCCTAGATCAGCAGTTTTGACTTGAATCTCTTCAACAACAGCCTACAAGAAAAATGAAAACATGTCAGATTAATAATTCCCCACAGTCACTATACTGTTCATGCATGTGAATTGTGCGTGGCAGATTTCCAACCTTGGCCCTGTCTGTGGCCTCTGACAGATGCAGCATCACTCTCTCTGCATTTCGTAGTTCAGCGAGGGTCTGCTCCACAGATATGAGCCACTGCTGCAAGCTGTCTACTCCTTCCTGGAAGAGCTGGGCCCTGGGCAGAATGAGCTCCAGACTCGCTCTCCTACCAACGACAAAACGTCCACCAGGTGTTAAAATCTGCCAGTAAGATTTGCATCATGGAATCAGCCTCGCCAAATGACAGTGTGGCACGGGCAGAAAGTGCAGCTGACCTTTGCTCGGCCTCGAGCTGTAAGGCCTCCCACTTCTGCTGGAGAGCCGAGAGCTTGACCTTTGCCTGCTCCCCCTCGTCTCCTGGGTGGGCCTCCACCAACCGAGGGCCTTCCAGCATCATGGAGTCCATGCTGCGCCTTCGGTCTGTCAAGAGGCGCTGCAAGAGCTGCGGAAGAACAGACAGAGGCATATTTCACCAGTCTCCAAGAAAAAAAGAAAGAAAAAAAATTCAAAGCCTTTTCAAAGATTTGTGTTTTAAATCAACAGATTTCTCAACAGTACTACAGAAAACATTTCCCTTGTGTCTGAGGTTTAATTTTGGATCATTGCTTGCAGGAAGAATTGACATTTATCAAAGCCCCATTCTTGTTTTTTTTCTGCCTTTGTGACAGAATTCCTGTCTCATGTGTCAAGATTACATTGTTGAGAGCCAGGCAGGTTTCGCCTCATCCAAAGAGCTCACAATGGGTGTGATCACAGCTGAAAGGTGAGAGACTTCCCCTCGTTTTTCATTACCCCCAGGAAACGTTCACAAAGACTGACTGAAGCTCATTGTACCTCTGAACGCCACCCATTCACCACTGACAAGAACTGAACTGATATTATAAAGGAAGCAGTTGAGCGTTTTCCATGACCTCAGCACACCTTTCTATAGGTAAACCTTTCAGGTGCGTGCCCCCCCACTGTGCTACTTCAAAGATGTTTTTTGGAACAAGAAATGAGGTGATGTTGGTGATAACAGACCTTTTGTTCTTGGAGCTGTGCTTTCACCACTTTGACCTCTGAAGATGGGGGCTTCTGATTGGCTGTGAGCTCCTCTATCTCACAGACCCATGTGAGCAAAGCCTCCAGGTTTTGGAGAAATGTCTCAGAATCTGTTGACACATCCCTTAGTGCCAGGGCAGATTTGGTTCCCTTGAGAAACACCATGACAAAGTGTTAGCTTCGAAGGCCATCAGTTTTACTGCTGCAACACAAGCTGAAAACAGCTAAAGATAAAAACATACCCTCCATCTATCCAGGCTGGAATCCTGGTCGGAGCTTGAGTGTCCATCACTTTGGAGCTGGGAAATAAAGACAGTCCACATTTTGTTTCAGTTCATAAAATCACTGTTTTAAAAAGACCACCACAATGTCAAAGAAACAAACATTGCTTTTAAATAAAGAAAGTAGAAGAAGTGAGAGTTTTGAGTCCAGATGAGGAGAGAAAAGAGTGAAATGGAAGACAGATGAGAGTTGTTGGTTATGAACCTCAGCGAGTTCCTCGGCGACACCATTCAGGACTCTAACAGTTCTGGTGACTATGGGGTCTCTGCCCTTGTCTCCAGACGGATACTCTGTCACCTCCACAATTTCGGTTACGATGGTCTCCGTCACCTCCGTCACCTCTGTGACCTCCCGCGATGCCAACGTCTTCCAGGACCAGGGGCTTCCTTCTCTGGAGTCTCTCCTCTGGAAGCTGGCCCTCCTCTCTGAGGCGCTCTTGTCCGGGTGAGCCAGGGGGGACCTGGCAAACTCTGGAGGCACTGCTCTCCGTGTTAGTGTCCCATTCCGGGATGTTTTGATGGGGGAGGGGCTGCTGCGCCAGGCGTTCTCCAGAGTGCTGGTACTCCTGATTGTGGAAGCAGGAGAGCTGCGGAGGGGTTTGTCTGAAACTGGAGTATGAGCCCCCTCCTCTCTCTTAAGATCCACTTCCTGCGCCTCTTTGTCGCTCTCCACCTCTCTGTCCTTGTTTGCATCCTCCTTCGCTTTGTCTTTGACAGCCACTTCAGGTCTGGCCTCTCCATGCTGCTCCGCCGGCTGCCACTCTCTCCGTCGCTGATAGCACTCCTTCAGGAAGTCCTCGTCTGACCTCACGTGCTTGGACTTCTGGCCCAGGCAGCTGGGCCGACTGATGAGGTTACCCATAATCCTTCAGCCCAGAGGCTAGTGAGGTAATAGTTGAGGTAAGGCCCCTCGGCCATGCATGCGGAAGATCCTTCAGCTACCTAAAATAAGACAAGGGGGCTCTGGGTCATCATGCAGTGAACAGGTGCTCATTGAGTGAGTACAACAAATATATCATTGCCCTTTTCTTCAAAAGCACAAATACTTTAAAGTTATAAGTACTGCTAGCCACAGCTTGTATCTTCTGAAAACTCCTGTGAGACAAAGTGAAACCAGTCTCTCACATCTTGTCTTTGCTACATTTCGGTGCCAACATTGGCCTTTTCTTGGCAGCGACAGACCACAGGGAACTACAGCAGAGATACTTGGCCTGGATTTTCCCCGTCCCTTTGTCTTCTTTCAGACCACATACACACATGCTCCCCATCTATCTCACATCACCAACTGAAATATTCCAGGCCTACAAATCAATGTGACAGGCTTGTCGAGGATCCCACTGTCGAGCCTGGCACGGAGAGGCGGTGGCAACCGGCCAGCTCTTTTTCTAACTCGGCCTGGACCAGTCCTGGGAAACCCGCTAAGGATCTGATCAAATATGACAGCCATAAAAACGCAGACATCGCCTCCGTTCTGTGGGGTGACAATAAGAGAGGAGGGGGGGGGGGGTAGGAACACAGACTGGCATGTGGGAAGTGGAGGGGGCGGTAGTGAGGAAAACATGCAGCCATCAACAGCATAGCTTTGTGTGCAGTATAAAATGATAGATGCTTTTTTGGAGCAAAGCAAAAAACAAATGGTTTTCCATATTGCTCAGCGAGCGGAGCCTGCAGGATACCAGCTGTTCTCCTGCTATTTTGAATCCAACATTGATCTCATTAAAATCTTGTTTGACCAAAATGAGCACATTACTGGAGAGACTCTCATTGGCAGTGACAATTTCAAACTGTGTCAGCCCGTCTGTTTCGCCCTCAGCTCAGTGCCTTCATTGTTTTGACAGACGGGTTAAAGGTGACTGTAATTATCTTGGTCTGGAGGAGCTGAGGTGAGCCCATCAGGAGCTCACAGGGAGGGGTCCTGTCAAGGTCGGGTCCTCCCTCTGAGGCAGGCCTGGACCGGTCCATTCAGAATCATATAGGTCACCTGAGGTCATGCTTGGTGACTAAAGATCTGTGGGGGGGGGGCACTATGGGTCAAGAAAGGGGGACATGGGATGTTGGCTCTACAAACTACTGAGTGGGATTTTCTTCTGGCTTGAAAATGCAGAATGCCATGTGTGTGGGTGGAGCTGCATGCTACAGGCATGCTGTAGACAGAATGATGCTGAATGTGCAGCTCTCTTACCTTCAGCCAGAGGTTAGACACAAAGAAAATCTACTGTCAATATCCAGCCCATATCTGCATCACATCTCATCTGTGTCTCCCCCAAATATGAAACTCATCATAATTAATCACAGCTTTTAACTAAATGAGAATCTAAAATTGACCTAGTTGGATACGATGCCTCCATGTGCATTAGGCTAGTAATTACCTACATCAGGCCTGTGTGTGCGGAGCAGATGATGCAGTCAAGGGAACCACAGGGGAGGACACAGTCAGATCAGAGAGTGGTGCCCAGACAAAGCCTCGGCCTCACGATCAATGATTACCCAGTTAGCTCAGATCACTGCCCAGCGGTCTCCTGAGGCGGGCAGGGAGAGTGCCTGTGGCCGTGTTCACATGGGTTAACAATTCAAGAGAGAGGGTGTGTCGTGTCTGGTTACTGCACCGCATGTGTGGTCGTTTGCTAAATTACATGGTTGCCTCTACAGTGATCTCACAGAGAAGTAGGTGAGGATATGTTGAGTGGCGCCATTAGAGTGCACATGGTGGCACGACCAGATGTTATTAAAAATAAATATGGAAATTGTTTTATTTCCTCTAGACTGGGTCTGTCACACACTGATACTTTTACAAACAGACAAGCTTATCATTTCATAGGCAGTTTCCAGCCTTCAAATGAGATTTAACAAAGCCACGACCTACATTATTCCACAATCAAAACAAGCCAGGAAAACCCACTCAAAATGCCTCAAGCCTGTATTTGACATGCACCTCTCACTTTCCAGCATAATGATCCTAGAAGGAGAAGCAGGGAACCAGAGAGCCACTCCACCATTTAACTGGTACAGCGGATGACCTAACCATCCCATCACTTAACCTGTTCTGAAATGGCCCTTAATTCAGCCCAACCCTCTCTCTGCTCTCAGCGCTGATTTATGATACATGACTGCAGTCCATTTCCTGATGAACCTGATTATAACCATAGCACAGGGGGCTTCTCCAAGGTGGGGCCAAATACATATCACAAAGAGGATCCTAATATTATTGTTTGGATGAAAACAAACACTTTTGCATTCCATGTCTAATTTGTATTTAAAGTCACAATTTGGGAGACGTGTGTATGTGTATATATTCAATTGTTCTAACAACACCTGGCATAGCAAAAATACTATGTAGACGATGTAATGTTTGTCTTATGAACTGCATCGATTGACCCGTTTATTTTTTTCAAGAAGCAATACATGGGCGGGTTTGCAATTAGTAGCAGAACAATAATCATCAATCACAACAGTACAGCTCCATGATGTGCTGTGTGTCTGCCTCTGTTCAGGGAGGTCCTGAAGTAGTAATCATGGTAGTGGTCTCTAATCAAGACTGGCAGCTGTGCATTCACCCATGAGACTCATAACATTTTTGGGGTGGATACTGTGCAAGGTCATACGTCTCATCTCAAAGACAGTCGTCTGAGCACACCATGTAAAACTGCTGTATATGAATAGTTAGTGAAAATGGCCATGCCTGCTGAGGTGTGTTAAAATGTTGACCAGACCCTTCGTTAAATCCCAAACTAAATAAAATATACTCACATCAAAATGATCCATTCACACAGATGTAATATTTCATTGGCTGCTACACTGATAGTATGAGTGAAGAAAATCCCACAGTCACTGTCACATGGTTTCCTCAGTCACTGACCAGCAAAGTCCAAAACCAAACTCTCCCTGAGCTTGTCCTGGGTCTGTGGCAGTTTTGGCGGTTTGAAGCTTACGTGAACCACACTTACCCTGAAGCACAGTTGAGCCAAACAGCATGAGTAAAGGAATCCAGCCAGTCCTCAATCACCATTCAAAAAGGAGAGAAAGGGGAAAAAAATCCAGCTTTGTTTGAGCATCCTTTGAACGGCCTCCCAGCTCCAACATCCCGAACTGAGGGCTCCTCACACACACACACACACACACACATGCATACTCCCTCCTAACGCACACTCAATCAAGTGCACTCATTCACACATGCCCACATACAAACACACTTTCTAAACACACTCACACATGCCCTGATAACTCATGCTTTTCCGTTGCCCACAGTCACAGGCAAACAATGTCCTCCTCTCCCCTCGCAGTGCACCCCTCCCTCCCCTCCCCTCCCCTCACTTCACTTCTCCTCCCACCAGCTCTGCTCCTCTCCCTTTCTTCTTTGTTGTGGGAGCTGTGATAGAGGAATTCCTTCCTTGTTAACGCCGCCGATGGGATAGTGCGCCCAGATGGAGACAATGTATTCCAACGGCTCAGTTGAACTCCCACAGTTCCCGGCCAAGAGCAGTTTTCACATGGAGGTCAGACTGTGCCAGTTCCATGCCACGACAAGGCGGCGGCACTCTCACCAGAGCTGCTGCTGCTGCTGCTGCTGCTGCTGCTCAGGTCGCTCCTGTACCAGGCAGCTCGGCGGCAAAGTGCCCCCTTTACCTTCCCCAGCCTTTTTCTCTCCCCCTTCTCATCCAACAAAGCCCCTCCTCTGAGCCTGACTGAGGCTCAGAAACTCCATGCTGCTTCTGCTTGAAAAATGGGATGAGTAGGGGGGGGGGGGGCAAGAAAAGGAGAGTTTTCTAAAGACCCCTGGGCCGCCCTCGGAACATTCACATGTTAAGTGACAGCTGCCTCGGCCCATTCCCTCTCTCTCTCTCTCTCTCTCTCTCTCTCTCGATGGCGAGGGAGAGAAGTGCAGGCTACAAAAGAAGGGACCCACACCCACCCTGCTACCCACCCACTCACACATTCACCCCCAACCCCCTCGCAGTCCCCCCTTCCCCATTCAGAGTCAGTGCAGCAGTCTCCACAGCAGCAACAAAGACGACTAATTACTGTAAAACATCTCAGATTACTTTTCAACTCACTTCCAGCCATTGCAAGCCGGGCCCGTAAACAAAGAGGCTGGAAGCAAACACACACAGAAATAGCACTGGGAAGATAATACAGAGGCTTTTCTCTGCTTTTGGCATGGGAACGCAAAGGAAGGACCCCTATGGTTAAATTCTATCATTCTGCATTTCAATAAGTCACAATATTTGCCTGAGAAATGCAGAACACCAAGCACATGCACTCAACTCCAGCTGCATTTACTCACATTTTCTACTGTTTAAACTTCTTTCTGTTCAGTTTATTTCAGGTGTTTACTTAGATATGAGCTCTGGCATTAATGTTCCTTTGGATACACCAGGCATCATGTGCTGCTGCAGTCAAACAGAAGAGTGCATACAGGTGACGCAGAGCGTTCACGCCCCAAATCCTGCCTTCTTCATCGCTCTGTTTTTCTCCAGCCGGCCAAATAATCACCAGCGAATGAGTGCATGCATGTACAGTACACACACCCACACACTCTCTGTCACACTGTCTCGCCAAATTAACACACAAAGACACACACACACGCAGGCAGGCACACACACACACACACACCTGCCAGTCAGTCAGACTCCTCTGCAGTCGACAAGGTCACTCACTTGACTGTTAGGATGAGGTAAAGGTGAACACATCTGAAGGAGGACCAACAATGGTCTTTTCAAAAAACCCTTTTATGCTCTATTTTCTCTTAAGATATCATTGGCTTGTGATCTCTGACCCACTTCAGTCGGAAGTGATTATATGATCTTTGAGTAAGAATGAATGTGTAGGTGCATATCACACCTCATAAACTATCATATTATCAACAGCACTCTCTCCGGCTCAAAGTGCCGTCTGTGTTACATGTGAGTGGAAGCTGTCAATGCAAACCTAATTTATTCAGCATGAAACGTGTGCAGAGTCATGATTTATTGGATATGGGTCACAGGATCATGATGTAACTCCATTAACAAAGACCAGAGTCCAGCATGTTCTGCAGGAGCTACGCAGTTTGTGACATTCAGAATTGGAAACAACAAAAGATTAAAAGTGTGTCATTTGATAAAACTCAGATTTTTAATTTTGAAGTCCGTGCACTAAACAAGGTGAAGCGTTTACAGCAGTGCTGTGTCTCTAATAGTTGATACTAACAATGTTCATCATATTAGTTTAGTCTTTGGTTAGCATGCTAACATTGGCTATTTGGCCATTTGGCACTTTTAGGTCAAATTAGGCCTGAAGTCATTGGAATATTTTGTCTAGAGAGCTTCAATACCTGCAGCAAATCCCATGGCAGTCCACCCAATATAAGATATAAACCTCATGTTGGCCTGGAGTGAACATCAGAGGAGGGGGTTCATCCTCTGGTGACCTTTTTCTTAGTCTGTTGAAGATGAAGCTGGTAATAATATGAGGAAACTACTGAAATCTGTGGCATGTAAGTTAACTGGGATGGGATACATTTTTATTGTAGCCTCACTTTGTGACTGACAACATATATCCTTGCATGAAAATCGTTCTACTCAGGGAAAAAAAAAAGTTGATTGTGTTTAAGGCTGTTCATTAAACAGGTGGTAAAAGCAGCTACTTCTTCTGCTTTGAAGCTGCTTCAGGTTTTCACCACATTACTGCCCACTTCTGACCCCCCCCCCCC